>VOQJ01011761.1:0-21727 GCA_015052665.1 Apistogramma diplotaenia | reverse complement strand
AAAAGTAAATTCTGTGCAGAGAGTGGGCTTCCTTGGTGGCAGTTTGTACTCTATTAATTAATTATGAACATGGAGTACAGATTTGTGAAATGGAGACGGTAGGTGTTAGCATTACAGATTCTGTCATGGTGGGCAAATCTCTGCACCCCTAATAGCCACTACATTCTTTTTCTTATGCTTTCAGTGCTTCAAACCAGCAGTTTGTAAATCTTTCTTCCAACAACCACAAATGTCAACGAGAATATGCAGGAATCTCAACGGGGTTTTCCCCCCGCAGAGATTTATAAGTTTCATATAAATGAAATGTTTACAATACTTAGACAGTTGCTTATTCTTTTCATTGTATCCAGGCTGAATTTATTCACTTAACCCAACAGGTCAGCAGTTCAAAACCTGCATGATGATGAATGGGAAGCTGGGTGACTTATTTGGCTTCCATAAATACCTGAAATGCTTTATTTCAAACATATCTGACGCACACCCAGGCAGATTGTCTGCAGGGCCATGTAGCCAGGCCAGGAAAACTAAAATCTGGGAAATAGGGACATTATCCCTTTTTTCCTCTTTTTTTGCTTCCCAGGTTGGAGTAATTATGATAATCTCACTGTCTCAAACTGTATGATTAGCCCCTGGGTTTACTGTGATTTAATGATCTGGAGGTTGGTTGTTTTGGTTTTTTTTAGCACATTTTGGTTCAGTATGATAGCGTTTGAGTAATTTTCTGTTTACAAAAATGTGTTTCCTCATAGTTTCTATGAGCACATGACCTAGTTCTATATTTGGCTTGTGTAGATGAGTGATGTGAAGTGTTGTGTCTTCCCTGTACATGCCCCAGGTTGTATGTGTAGGCTGAAGCAGCAGCAGGGGACGTAAATGAGGAGGACAGTCCTCCCCCCACCCCCACCCCATGTTTGGGAGGGTGGTGGTGGTGGTGGGGGGGGGGGATGTGATGGAGATGAAGCAGGGAAAAGATGAGTGCTGCGTAGCTCTGTGGTGAGGTCATCAGACTGTGGCTAACAACGCCACATCACTTTTGTTATTATTCTTTTTTTTACAACTCTCCACCATCTCCTGAGAGCAGATGGGATTCTTGAATACTGAATGTTTGGAGGAAGGAGTTTTTGGGAGGATGCATGTGTGTGCAGTTAGGCACGTCAGTGTCTGTTATTATACATGAATATATGGGTTTGCATTATAGCGTGAACATGCAGTATAAATTGCAGTGTATTTCTGCATGTCTGTCTGTGTTTTGACAGGTGCTTGTCTGTTTACTTGAAGCCAGATTGATTCTTATGTGCAAATGAGTTGTAACCACTGAGATTATTATTTTTTTAAAATCTGGAATCCATACATGTAAACGTTTTCTCACTCAAATGAACCTTCTTTAAAACGTAACAGAACTTCATGGTTGCGACATCTACACGTGAGCATCATGAGCGTGATGAGTGGGCTGATTTTGTTTTCACCAACATGACTTCAAAGACACCAAGCAAGTTCAAAGTAGCTGAAACAAATCTGTCCCCACTGGAAGGCTTGCACTTGCTGCCATCATCGCTCACACTAAGTAAATTAGTGTCAAAATATCTTCCTTTAAAAGTTCCTGTGAAAGCACAATATTGGTAGATATTTGTTTTAACCACACACCTGGCTACTGTTGCAGTAATAAGCAGATAGATAAAAATCAACACTCGAGCATAATTCATAGTTTTCATTTGACGTGTTTCGTTCTGTCTGTAGAGTGTGCAGTCTGGGTGTAGCGCCATCTAAAATGTGTTTTTCACTCATGAAGACACAAGAAGCTTTCAAGCCCTCACCTTTCATCCTTTCTTCTTCCCCTCAATTTGCCTCTTTCACTGCTTCCCCTGCTCGCTCCTCCTCTTCTCATTTTATCTTTTATCTTCTTCTTACTGTTTCTTTCTCCGTCATTGTGCACCACTGCCCTGCAGGCATCCCTTTGGTGTTGGCTGGCATGCTGGTGAGCTTTTCTGCCCGACTGTTATATAACTAAATTTAGCATGTTAGAGTCACGTTTTGCCCAGAGGTCGTGCTACGCAGTGACGGCTTACATTAATGTGCACCCCAAGGCTCTCCATCCACTCTTAGTCAATGTGTGATAATGTTGCGTTTATTCGGGCAGGGCGTGTGGGGGTTGAGCTTATTGCACACGAGCGAACGAGCGCACGTGCCTTTCTGTGTCTCATGACCATCTGCCCCATTGGGTGAAAATGTAGGCTACATGTTGAGTAAAGTGTTTGTGTATTTGAGTCAATGAAATTACTTAAATACATAACAGAGGCACAAATAATAGAAGCTGTGTGTGTGTGTGTGTGTGTGTGTGTGTGTGTGTGTGTGTGTGGGTGTGGGTGTGTTAGGAGGGTCCTGCTGTATCTCTCCAGCAGGTTCTGATGATGGAGAGGTGTTGAAAGATATGAATGAGGGAGGTCTTCTCTGTCTGTTCTCCCAAACTGCCTGAATTATGTCTGTTGTAAGCTCAAAGAATCTAATTTCACACAAACTGCCCACAAATATTATTTTGCAGCAGTGAAAACAAAGTCTTCTGGAAAGAAATTTAAATCTATGCTCATATTAACCCATATATGCATACATATCAAATCTAAACAGAAGGTATGTAACACAGTTAAGGGCATTTTTATGAGCTGGATGGAGTTATTAATTTGCCTCTTTTGACTTGTAATTTACATTCAAGCTGCTAGAAAGAAAAATCAGGCAAAGCACATTTAAATAAATAAAGCTGAAAGGTCAGTGTCACTTTAGATAAAGATCCCGAACACTGCTGTGAGTAATCTTCAAGCAACCCCCTCCCCCACACTAGGTTATGTGAGATCATTAGCAAAATTGATAATAATTCAATTCAATAATTATTTAATTGCAACCATCAACATCCTCACATCATCGACACCATCCAAAGGATGTCTCTGTGGAAATGTGCGTATCTCTGTGTACTACTGGATTACTACCTGCACACACAAGCCAGAGAAAGAGAGTGAGACACATACAAGAGGGGGAGAGTGCAAGAGACATGGTTCCGGGGCAGAATTGCCATTTGCCTCCATCCAAAAAAACAGGAAGACAGAAGCGGCTCTGAATTTAAAAAAAAAAGTGGCAGCACCTCACATGCACGAAAACACATTTTACAGCATCGGAAACTGCATATGTAGTTGTGTTGTACAGTATGTGAGTGAGTAAAAAAAAATGCATAAGCACATGCTGTGTGTGTGTGTTTTGTTTTGGGGGTTGTTTTTTTTTTGCCTTGACCTTGTGATTAACTGCAGCTTTGCAAGTCTGGAAAATCATCATGGGGCAGAAAGAGCCAGTGGCCAAAACAGACATATCTCTATTTTTAAACGCACACTTTTGTCACAGCATCAACATCCTGCCTGCCATATGGATGCAACACCAGAACACTCGCTTACAATTTATGTTTGCTTTTATTTTGATTCGGGGTTTAAAAAGATCTCCTCCATCAGAATTTTATCATCATCTGCAGCAGTGGAATTCAGAGCTCGGGTAATTGCTCTCAGCCCTGCAGAACAGGCTGATCTGAGACAGACTTTTCAAAAAACATTGAAACTTATAATAATTATAATTATTATCATAGTTACAGCCAACCTTAGTTAGGTCATTAATTCTATTAGTTTGTGCACTCTGTATGTTTTATGTAAACTTTCTTTCTTCTATAAAAATAATAATGTGATTTTACTTTTTAATTGTGTTATTCTGTTATGAGGTCTCTTTTTAAGCTTTATTAGAAATTGTGAAATGTTTTAATCTTTGTCATTATTAAAACTTTAATCATTAGAATTCGTCACAGAGCCTCTCTGGGACTAAAGCTACTTAAATTCTCACATTGCACCTACACTTGAATGTCCCTAATCTGCTTCTTCTGCTCGGCTTCTCCTCACTTCCCTATTGCAGATGTCAGATGATGGCCCAGGGACTACAGAGGAGTGAGAGCTGTATATGTCTTGGTGTGTTAGTGGATTTCCTATATTATTCAGGAGGATATACCCATCTACCATCAGCATTTATTTCATATGTTGAAAAATGTGAAATGATGTGTGCAAACGTCTTGCGCTCATTACTTTACATTTTGCTTCCCAGGATCATACTTTCTTGTATTTTTCCGGCGCTCTCAAGCAATAATTCTCCATACATTGGCTGTTTTTTTTACTCCCTTTCAATCCAGTGCAACTTAACTCTAATCTATGAATCCTTCAAGCATAAAAATTCACCTCATTCAAGTGACGAACCAGTGTTGTGTTTATACATAACAGACAACATTAGGAAATGAACAAGTGCAGGCCAGAAGTAGAAGTCCTGAAAGAACAACATCTGCAGCAGATGAACAGTGTCTGGAAGTTGTGTCCTTAAGAAATAGGGGAAAAAATAAGCAGTGATCGGACACAGGACCTGAGAGAGCCATCTGAGGTCTTACGGAGTAATGAATCTGAATTTTAAATATTTCATTCCAAATTTTCATCACTATGTACAGAAGAGGTCAGGAGAGATACAACAGTGAGTGTCTACAGCCATCTGCAAAACACGGCGGAGGTTCTGTCATGGTTTTGGCTGCATTTCAGCCAGCTGTGTTGGGGATTCAGTTCAGTCATATTGCATTCCAGTGATGGAATCATGAGTGCGGAAAAGTACAGTCAGATTTTGATCCACCATGGAATACCATCTGGACAGCTTGCGATTGGCTTAATTTTTCAACATGACCATGATCCCAAACACACCAAAATAGAAAAACACACAATGGAACATCCCAGAGCTCGGACCTCAACATTACTGTAGCAGTGAGGGATTATCTTGACAAAGAATGAAATAAAACAGCCAATGAAGAGCTCTGAAAGTCCTTCAAGAAGTCTGAAGACTGCTTAAAGAAATTAGAAGAAAGCTTGTCTAAGAGGGTTCAGGCATTGTTGACTTTCAAGCTCATAAGAACTGGATAAAGTCTGTTGTATACTTACATTTATATTTATCTGTTTCAATAAATCACTGCGCCTACTTTCCCAGCAAAATATAAAGAAATGGCTCACAGTACTCTTTATCAGATAATTTTACTACTGTGTTATCTATCCATATGTTTTCAGCCATTTGCATGCACATGGTTGTAAGACTGTTTCGAGTCAGTCTTACACCCACGTGCCTTATGTTTTCTGCTGACATTGGTTTTGTGATTTTACGAAGGGATGTTCTTTCTAAGAAAGAGGAAGTGAGTTCTTGTATGTTAGTCTATTACTCCTCCTTCTTTCCCAGATACAAAAACAAAGATGGATGTGTATGAGTTTGTTTTGCCAAGAGAGCAGCTCCCTAAGTGGCCCTTGACCTTACTGAGCAGCCCGTAGAGGGTCGGGCACGGTGTGTGAAGCATGTGTGCATGCTGCTCTGGAACACCAGTGATTTCTGCTGCTAAATCTGGATTTGTGTTCACAGAACAATTATGCTTTCAGACTGTGCAAAATGTTGTCATTTCCTAAAGAACTCAGCTGAAGAACACTTGCAGACATAGAGGTCAACAAGCTTGTTGGCAGAGGTCTTGTAATGGTGATTATTAGCAAGTTGTAAAGAAGCCTCATTGAGCGTCTCTTCATTCATAAGTGCCAGGACTGAAGTGTTTTTAAACGAGGACAGAGGAGAAATCTCTTTAATCCACTTAGAGAATCATCTATGGTTTGAAATGTTGGCCTTGGTAAATGTAGGCTTTGTATATCCTGAAAGAGCAATTAGTATTGCACTGATGACATGGAAACATGTAGTGTGTGCTCTTGGAATAGTGCAGGGAGTCCTTGTGAACTGTTAAGAGTATTCCTTTTGAAATAAGTGAGTTTATTTTCACATGAGGGCCTATGGTGAAATGGGCTGAGGTTCTATTTCAAAGACACAATGTAGCCTCAGTGTCAGGGGAGCAGGCGAGATAAAGAGAAAAGAGGACCAGGTTTTTGTTTTTTATCATGTGAATAACAGAATAAAAAAGGAGCAAAGGGCAACTGTGAAAAAGTATCCACTTATGATAAAAGTCTGTGAAATATGTGTGTAGGAGAGAAAAGAAGGTTAGGAGGGAGAAATAAAAGAAAGCAAGAAAGAGGGACTCCATATGACTCGCACATGGCTGTGGTTGTCTGTTCTGTTCACTTGTTATTCTGACAGACTGAAGACATTAAAACTTGGAGGAAGTAAGAGCAAGGGAGACGGAGGGAGGAAGAGGAGGGAGGAGAGAGGGAGGGTTGGAAGAGGGGGACAGGGTGACTAAGTCAGGAGAAAGGGGAAGTCTTCATGCAGAAAAAAGAGAGGAAAGGAAAGAGAGGAGAGAGAAAAGCGAGAGGTTGCATGTGGCTATTTGAGGTAGCCATTGAGTTATGGAGCGAGACAGAATAGCTGGTAAGTTAAAGGTTTTTTTGGGGGGGTTTTTTGGCTTAGCTGACACTTAACGGCTTTTCTCTGGAGAGCGTTTTTTTTTTTCTTTTTGTTAGACTTTAGATAGAAGCAGCTCCTTAGCAGTGCGACAGCACTCAGCCATTCAGCCACCCTACTTGTGTTTGCCTTGCTTGATCAGTTGAGGTGGGAGCCACTGCTTTGAGACCTGCGTCGATGTGTGTTCGTACATGTGGCTGTCTATAGGTCAGTTTTACCCTTCTGATCTACTTCTCACAGATGTTGTATGAGCTACAAATCTTAAACTTTCCCTTTATCAGACTGAATGGGCAGCCACATGTACGCTAGGCTGCGAAGTGCTCAGAATATTCCTTCACAGCTACCACACACAAAGAGGCAGTGAGTAAAGCTCATGTGATGTGCTGTCAAAGAGGACTTCCCAGAAGGAGAAATCTGAACTGCTACTGAACTTTAACTGTCAGCCTCGGATACGGTTGATCGCCATGCACAGTCCATCAATAGATGGGCAGAGCTAAGTCTTAATGCCATCTTCACAGGATTTTAAGCTGCAGAATCCAGTTGTCAGATTAGATTTAACTGGCACACAAAGTTTATTTTAGGTCAAGGAGCAGAGCTCATATTCCTGCTAATGTGATTTAGTTCTGTAAAGACAGGAGCTATTATTATTATTATTTCAGGACCTAAATCTTTACTTTGACTAATGAAGCATCTTTCGTCATCAAGTCCTGGCATCGAGCTGAGCAACACTCTGCTAATGACTCTTTTTATTAAGGTGGTTGAGCTCAGTGAGACACAGCGCACACCTACTTTTATTTCCACTTGATGGCACTGTTGCTGTGTCATCTTGTCCTCTGTACCGCACTCACCATTTCTCTCAGTTATGTGACATTGTCCCTGTGAATGATTCATAATTTACAGATGTGGGGATTTTTATGGGAAATTGATCAATTTAGGAAAGACTGTGAGGGGGGGTCATGGGTGGTGTATGTGAGGTGACGAGGCATTGTTTTGACACCAAGAAAACACTGCAGTCAGATATGACTTCACCCTCCACTTCTCCCATTTGAGGAAGTCTTGCGCGGACCAGGCTGTTTCCTGGTTTTCTGTTTATGTTGTGTGGTTTTGTTTGGACCTGTTGTCTTGGCAGCTGCCGTTCCACCACCCACCTCTGATATTCTCAGCCTCTGTTCTGATAATGATAAGAGCGAAGACTGCGGTGCCTTGAAAGTGCCTAAAATAATTCCGTGTGCATCCGTAACACCACCATCTTGACTCGGCGGTGTCTTCTGCGTTCCTTTTCCTCGTCTGTTCAGGATTACAGTAATATGTTCAATATGAAATGTCATCTGCCGCGGCTGCCCCGCATGGCCAACACATTGACTTGTTGTAATTGCTTTGAAAATACAGCTAAAGGAAAATGAAACAAAGACTAGGACTTGACATAAGAGAAATGTGTCATGTTGTTTTATGTGTTGCCATTTAAAACTGGAGGAAATAACTGTCGAGTCTGCTGGGATTGTATTAATTTCAGTATTTTTTGTGGCCTGTTTAGCATCGCTTTTGACAGCAAGAACAATTCAGTAATTCAGTAGATGTTAGAAGCACTTTAAATAGGATAGTCAAAGCCTTTTTTAATATGTTAAAAAAGACAAGTTGATACACTCCCTCTGGGACATACTGTAAGGTAATAGAAATCTGCTCACATTTGTTAAGATGAAGCCATATTTGCCTTGACACATAGGAGCGATATAATATATAATTTCATTAACAAATGGCTTCTACCTCTTGTAAATGTAAATAAGAAAGTACATATGGTGCCCCACACACACTTTGTCTTCGATTTGAACTAAATACAGTCCTGTGTACACACTGACTGCTTCCTTAGGACTTCACAGGGTAAATGGTAACCAGGTGATGCTAATCTAGACTCTACAGACCTCAGTCAGCATGTTAAAGTTCGTGACAGTACAATTAGAAAAAGACTGGACAAGTAAAAGTGAAAGGGTGGCCCGAGAACGCCTCGTCACTCTACAAAGAACATGTTAGGTTCTTTGTAGGTTGGAGGTTTCAAAGTCACGTTTGAGAAAACCGCAGTACTTCTGGCCTTCTGAGACCAAAGTAAGTTGTTTGGCCATAGTGCACAGCACCATGTTTGGTGAAAACCATTCACAGCACATCAGCAAAAACACCAACGTTCAAGCAGTGAAGGGTTGATTTGCATTTGTTTTGTGGCCACGGGACATGGTTACCTTGTAGTCACTGAGATGATCGTGAGCTCTTCTGTAAATCAAAGTATTCTGGAATCAAGGCCATCGGTCCGACAGCTAAAGCAACAGGACAGTGATCCCAAGCACAGATCTACCGCAGAAGGACTGAAAAATCAAAGAATCGAGGCGCTACAATGGCCCAGTCAACTTCAGTCTGACTGACGTCCTGTGATGGGCCCTTAAGAGAGACATGCATGAATGAATATCTGCGAACCTCAATGAACTGAAGTAACACTGTAAAGAAAATTATAGAAAAAGAAAAAAGATAAAGTTGTGCAGAAAATGATTACTTCAAATTATAGCTGCTAAAGTTCCTTCTACAAGTTATTGAATCGTGGCACATACTCTCTGATCATTTAAAATGCATTCAATATTTCAATATTTTAGTTTATGTGGATGCAACATTTCTATATTTGCTTTTCGCCGCTCATGCAGAGTTATATTTTTAGGTGCGGTTTAGGTGTCTAAATATGTTTGTGGCAGGAAGTGAACAAGCTGCGTTCATAAAGGGCAGCACATGCAATGCTGAGCATTATTTCTGAATTCAGGACTTTAGATGAATCTGAACTCACAATCTGCAATTTCTGCCTTTAATTAATCGTTAACTCTCTTAGCACATGAATATGCGGTTGTACAAGTGCTGTGCTGCTGAGCTCTGTATACCTTTACCCTCAAAGACACGTGCACATAACCCCACCCACATCCACAAATACATATGAACCCAGAGTTAAAGGAAATCAAGGAAATCACTCAGCTCACCATGTTCCATAAAAGAGGTGTACGGGATATCCTCTATGAGTGAACGCCTCGCAGTTCTCCTCCCGCTGCTCTCCCAGTGTCTCACCTCATATTGTTTCTTTTATTATTACTTAGTAATGATAAATGAGGGAGCCGTGAAAACGGTCAGCACAGAGAGGAAAGGAAACTGAGAGGGAAGCCCCACCTTGACTCCTCCTCAGGGAGGATTTCTGACAGGTGATGTTATTCGGCATGATGGAAACATGGGTTAGTAGAAGGGTGACACAACAGAGATGGACAAACTCGTCTGTAAACGTTCAGATGATCAAATACAAGTAACTGTATAACTATATGTATATGATCTCAGACTTAAAAGAAAGCAATAGAATAACATTTTACCCATTTTATCTGATATTAATGTGGAAGAAGTCTAGTAACGTCCACGTGACCCTTTGGTCAGACTCTATATATCTGTGTCAAAATGCCATTCGGCCTTAGGAGACCAATCACTTATCCAGTGACTGACATCCAAGGCTGAAAACCACGACAGCCTCTTGCCAGTATACATTCTCCACACAAATTTTAACCCAATTTGTCTTGCTACTATGGAGAGAACATGAATCATTATTTGCTCCGTAGTTTTTTTCAGTGAACGGTCATAGTTGAAGCAAGGCCTTATGTGCCACTGCTACACTGGGTAACTGAAAAATGTGTGACCTCGATCCAGCCTCAATGTCACATTAATATACAAAAAAAGAAGATTAAATTACTCTGATGCATGTGTGAGCTTTTAGGATACATTACTTATTTCTTACTAAGGGTATCAGCAGTTTTGCCATTTTGTTAGTAATGTGCTGCAACTTTTTTATGCAATTAATTATCAAATAAATCAAATTAAATGCAATGTTACTTGTTTCTTTACAAAATCCCATGAAATTTCGCTGTGCAGAACTTAAACCCCACTGATGAAAAAATACTAACAGACAGGTTACAAAACAAACCATTCTGGTGTTTCTCACTGCTGCAGAGGCAGGAGGCTGAATGAGTTTGGTCACACGCATTTTTCCTACTGCCTGCGAAGGCCTCTGCATTCACGAAAGCCTTTCTGGGGCACAGGCCCACAGAAACTCACAAACAAACCTGTGCTCGCAGTTACAGTCAGTGTAAACAAAGTCACATTTTCGTGTAATGTTATTCACAGATTTGTCACTCCAGATGTCAGTCTGGATTTTTGAGCTTTCCCTCAATCAGTTGCTCAGCTTTTCCTCACTGCCAGCCTGGATTGTGTGTCCATGTTTGGATAAACATACACAAGCTTAAATGAGGTGTGTGTTTCACAAGCCACATGTGTTTTAGTACAACTACTACAGAATCATGCTGCATATGGTCTACAGTGCGGCACAACCCACAGCTGGCATGGGTGTACATGGACAGCCCCACACACACTAATAGATGCTATAAAGACCTGTGCACAAGGTGGGCTTAAAGCTCAACATTTGAAAATAAATGTTGATATTTTACTCAGTAAAGTTCATTTTCATGCACCACTGCATGCGCCATGTGTTTTGTCCTTAGACACCTTCACAGCAGTTGTATGAGGTAATGACGCTGCACCACAAACACACAATGTTATTCTGTGTTACTGTCGACCTCTCGGGTGTTAGGGTTAGGGGCCGCTGTGTGGGCTTGACACCCTGTTAATACACCTTATAACTGAGCTTTTCATTCAGATAGGATCCTGCAAATACTTTTTAAAAGCTATAAATGTGCCAGGCACAATTTCAAGCCTTTTTTTTTCCATTCTAATGGTGGAAAAACTACATGTTATTTGTGATATCTACTGTGTGAAAATGAAGTGGGAAATAACACTTTCCTGTGCCCTATGCTTCAGTTTTAGGTTTCCTTTGAAGGCCGATTGGGAATCAGCTTCTATATTTGTGCTTATGGCCTCTGCCATTAGTGTGAAAAGTAAAAAAAAAACAACCCAGGATGTGAGCGTATTCACCAGAATTGCGGTCGTTTCTGTCTCCAGACAGGAAGTTGTGATAAGCCGCTCACTCATGACCAATCATCTATTGCTGTGATAGCATCACTACTGCATTGACGCTACAGTAGATTCCCGGATAAGGAACCCTGTAGCACATCCCACAGGGAGACAGTGGAAGTGGTTAAGTAAACGCATGGCCAACTTTGATATTTCATCACTTCAGGTTGTTTTGTCAACATGTTTTCAGCGCTGATTCTCTGCCGCTACAAAGATCAGTCACCAAATTGGTCAGGGCAGCCTCAAGGACGAGCAATGTAACCATATCCGCCACATCAAAAGCAGGCTTTTCATCAGTGTCACTGCCAGAAGTGCAGTAGTGCTAGATTACCTGTGTCCACCAGTCTTAAATTTCCATGTTCCTCCTGATAACGCAGTACACACAAGGCGGGCTGGTGCACGAATCACTTGCTGATTGCCCGGAGGCGCCACTAATGTCAGCTTTCTCCAGGAAGTCTCTCAGGTTTTCATGTCACAGGAAAGCAGCTACTCCTGAAGTGCCTGCACTCTAATTAACATGTCAGCCAGTTTTAGAGGTTGTTTACTCAAAACTGAAACCTCAGTCTCACTTTAACTGTAGTCCCTCTCCAGCTGTGCCAGTGGAAGTATTCTTTATGAAGGCCATCATAACAGCCGTAGTTAAACATAGGATCTGCTCTGATTGCAGTTTAATTTGGTGAAAGTGACGTTTTGACATGCTGTCAACTTTCACTGTCAGAGGTGTTCGCAGGTCGAATTACGAAATCAGACCTGAGAGCCACTTTGGCTGAAAGAGTTCTGAGTCTGTTGGCTACATAAGTGTGCATGTATGAGTGTGTGTGGGGGGCAGGGGAAACACACGTACACAGGACATTAGGGAGAGGGGTGGGTGTGTAACTACGGGGAGGAGGAGAAGGGAGGAGGCTTGCCTTTTCTCTCTCTCTCTCTCTCTGAGGTCTGACTGCAGCAATACAGAGAAGTTAGTGGGAAGTCAGAGAAAAAAGCTGATACTTCAAGAGAAACTTGTGGCCTCTAACTTGTTTCACACTGATTCTATTTTTGACCGTGTTCAGAATTAACAGGGAAACTGCTTTGAAGTTGAAAGAAAACGAGGTTGTGTGAAAGCCTGAAACGATGTCTGATTCTGGAGTCAACCCACACTTGGAGGGAATTATTTCAGATTTTGAAGGTTTGTTGCTTTTCTTCCTCTTCACCTGTCAGATGTTTCATTTAATAAATGCTATTAATATTGACCAGTGTTACTTTCCACTTGTGGTTAATGAGCTGCATGTGCTTCATCATTTCATACTTGTATTTATAGGTAGGTGTATTCATGTGTGTGTGTGTGTGTGTGTGTGTGTTTTGGTAGAAAATAGAGTTGGGTAACTGCTAACCTCCTTTGCATTTTCTCTGTTATTGATTATACTGAGGTTATGACAATAATAGAAAGAAGCCAGTACTGACACTGCACTGTGCCATCACCGGAAAGCCTGTAGCTGAAAGCACTGAAAGGGAGACAGTGAAAACCTCAGCAGTAAGAACTAACATCTGTCTAAGCCCTCATAAAAAACCTCTGTGTCTCTGCTTTGTTTGTGAAGCCAGTGTGGAACTAGCACTGATTCCCTTTGTCCTCCTTTTCCTCTGCCATTCTGTCGTTCTTCCTTCCTCCTTGCTTGTTTCTTTCCTGTTCCTCCTCCTGTCAGTCTGTACAGCTGCTATCTGGCCTGATGCTTACCATCAGATGCCATGGGCGGATGCTGACTTCTACATCCTTAAGAATCACCAGATTATTGAAAGTACTCAGTTTTTGTGTTTGAATTGTTCAGGTAAAGCAACTTCTATCCAATGAGCTGGTTTACTGTGATTGTTTACAGCTTTGCACTATCATGTTGTCAAGCTGTGGATGCATGTAATATCCAAAGCCTGATATTACAAGAAGCAGTAACAGGTTTAAGCTTATTGTTTGATTCACCCTGGCATTTTTTCGGCAGGTTATACATATGAGCTTGTTTTGGTTTTGGATTAGTGGATTTTTTTTTCTTTAAAACAATATGTAAGTTATATTAGAAAAATGCCATCCTCTGAATTGAATGCACTGATGCAGGGATTACACAGGCGTTGGCAACAGATACTTTGCATTGTGGGGCCTCTGTGGATTAGGCTTGTTAGGGCGCATCCCATGGATGCTTGATCAGATTGGGATCTGTGGAGTTTGGAGGACGGGTCAAGGCTGGGTGTTTCTCGTTTCCCTAATCCATAACTCAGCATTTTTCTTTGCTGTTTTAAATGATGTATTATCCTGGAGACCACTGCCTTTGGGGAGTGTCATTACCACGGGATGCTGTGCTATCTGCATCAACTGTAAGGTTGATGAAATGCTTCAAAGTAGCATGCAGGTGAATGCCATAACCCTGATCATTGCATTGTAAAGAAATGATCCGTGTTATTTGTTTTGTCTGGTTTTTAATGTTAAGACTAAGTTTTTCCATTCGGGGTAGAGACAGCTATAGAGAGAGGTGCACAGCAAACATTTGACTGAGTAAATCCTCATTTTACCTTAGATCATTACACTTTCAAGTACATTGCACTCCACTATATCTCACACTGAGGAGAAAATAGGCACTGAAAGGGAAAAGGCAGTTTAATTGGTGAACACGCTGAAGATTTAATGATTCCTCTTTGGATAGACCTTATAATGGAAAATGGCTGATAGAAAACTCCATAGAAACTGCACACTGAAATATCATTATGACTTTCTAAAAGGAAGAGAGTGTCTCTGTCTAACCTTATGAAGCACCGTTGTGGGTCCATATTTATATATTCACAGAGGCTTTTGTGGAGTGGGCTCCTTAAATTTCTGCCAACCTAAACTGAGCCAAGTTATTTAGGATGATTATCTCCTTACAGGTGCAGCATTTTTGTCCCATATGACATGTGGAGACAGAGAGGAAATTAACATTGAAATGAAGACGGTGTCTGTGTGTGGCACGTTTTCCAAACTTGGCAGAGCTGCTAGTGTGTTATTAAGTTGGTATGAGTGGATTATGTGTGTATATACAACACATTCTTTACAGTTCTCTGAGGTGCTGTTCATTCTAAGGCAGCTATATAAGACCACAGGTGGTATATGTGAGTCATTGCTAATGTGCTGTGATAGGCCTTTTTTTTTAAAATAAATTTTATATATTTTGCATGCATGCATGGAGGAATTAGACTGCAACCCTTTGTTAGTGAGTCTGTGCTTGCTGCTTGTGACATCATCACACCCAGAGGCTGCAGATACAGCTGACAGCGCTGGATCATCGTGTTCCTTATTTGTTCATTTACTGGCAGATTCAGTGGTACAGCCTTTTTTAAAAAAATGTTTTTGCTGATGCATCTTCTTACGTGTGTTGGGTGATTCATGCTGTAAGAGGTTCTTCATTTGGACGTTATCATTTTTTTGCTTTGAGGTCACCAGGCTCCAGTGAACAACATGTTTAATCTGCACGAGTCCATTTCGCCAACCTTTTTCTCTCCCTTTCACTCCCTTTTTATCAGGACTTTAAGCCCAAAAACCTGTTATTCAGTCGTAAGTGGAATACAAGAACTCTCTTTCTACCTTCATTTGGTTCGTGTGAAATACAGTTAACCAGTGGATGATCAAAGTGCAAGAATGAGGCTTTATTGTCAGAGGTTAAGGCTTAGAGTGGCGCCTGAAGCCAAGAACTGGGATAGTCATTCAACAGCTGCCTCCAATGACTTTGCAAGTCTCTGTGAGTGTGTGCGCGCTCTAAAATCTGACAGGTGAAATTGCTTCCTAGTTCTAATTAGGTTTCAGATCCTCCCTTTAAACATCTTCTTCCTCAACATTGCACCAAAAAAAGAAGCAAATTTTGATATTTGCTCTACTCTGACTTCTCCTCTTGTCTCCCCACTTCACCAAACACCTCTAACACTCCCAGAATTTCATTTTGCTCAGCCAGACCGGCAGAGACCCATGCAGTAAATCTGACACAGTGAGACGTATTGCTCCTGGGCAGCATAAGCAAACGCGCACCAACAGTGGGCAGCTGGAGGAAGTGTGTGTTTGACAGTTTGGCATTAAGGTTTTGTCTTACGAAGCAGAATACCATGGTGTGAAACTCTATCGTTTATTGTTTGGCCTTGTCCTGTCACTTAAAGGTTTGGTCGTGTTTTTCCTTGCCTGACCACATCGATATATATTCAGTGGCTACTGACATCAGATAAACTGCACTGTGTATAAAACGGTCTTATATAACCAGTGTTTGACAGACAGTAACTGTCTTAATCACTTGACTTATTGCCGTGACGCTAGAATTACATGACCCAATTGTGAGTTCAAGGGTACAGTACAGTATGTGCGATGAAGTACAGCCTTCGTTATTCAAAATACTGATTTACTGTTTTGTTTATCCTGCTGATGTACTTTTATATGCTTTTATAATCTAAAAAGAAGTTAACACTGTTGTCAAATGAATGAAATGCTTAGCCTCTATTTACTGAACTGATGAAAGAAGTACACTTTTATTTGACAAAGTCCCACTTTCACAATGTTCCCTGTTTTGTCATTTTTGGTAAAAAAATAAAAATTAAATCTGCTTCTGTTTATGGTGTTAATTTGCTGTTAAAGCAGTTTGCTGTTAATGCACACTAAGCATTTTATCCATCTGTTCCATATTAAAAGCCTTCTAGCAGTTCAGATGCATAATCCCTTCTCTCTCCCAGAGGACTTTTACTGAGCTACATACATAGCAAGTGTTGAAGTTCATTAACAGGAGCTGAACATCAATTAATTAAAAAGCTTTTAATCATTAAAATAGCCACCAGTCCTCCCTAAAAAACCATATGCAATGAATTTGACATTCTAAGAGTTTTAGCAAATATCATGAGTCTTATGATATCTGCAGTCTTATTGCACAAATGTAACAATGTATAGATTCAGCCTTTTTCAAAATTAGTGCACCTTTTGAGATACCTAATCAGTGCGGACAGCTGTCACTCCCAATGAATACCAGGAATAGAAAAGTTTACAGACCACAAGCAGCAGCTTTGTTTTGCCTTCTACATTTCTCAGCCTGCAAACTCCCACTTTCTAAGTTCTGCCTCCTCCCGTTTCTGTTTTGTTTGTTTTCCTCCCTCAAAGCCCTGCCTATGTCTTATTAGTGCATCTGCGCTGAGGTGATACTGAATGTTTGCATTCATTTGTTGCGATGTCCTTGAGAGCAAGTGATGACACTGTTGATAAAAAGGCAGTGTGACCAGACACCTGGGCTGCTTATAGGATAAATGACTGTGAACAGCTGCCTCTTTCTTTTTTTTTTTCCTTGTTTGTTTTTTGTCTTGTTTGCAGCAGTAATCCTGAAGCATTACCATCCCACAGGAGATACTGTGAGAGACTGGACACTGGGCAGTGATAGGTATTGGAGGGATGTGGGGAGATGAGGCTTCTGGCTGTTGTTAATGAGCTTCCTCTGGGGGTATTCTGAACCTCTCATTTCTTGCTCATAGTCTGGGAATGCTCTTTCACAGGGAACTATACTCTTTCATCCATCTGTCAGTCCTGGAAAAAATACTATTTCGATTGCTATGTGATCCTGTACTTAGGGTATTCCTTCTTCCTTTTTTTTCTTCTGCTAAACAAGAAAACAGAATGAGGTACCACAGACAGATGACTGAGTGAAAAATGCCCCAAATGCCCTTTTCCATTCTCTATATTCCTAGGAAAAAAAAGCATGGAAAGATTAAAATACACTTGTGCTCTCAAATTATGTACATTTGGCTGCACAGCCTCTAAATACAAACAACCTGAGAGCAAAGCACTCAAGTCCTTTGCTTCAGTCACGTGCCCGAAGGCACATAATCACAAAGCAGCCAGGACCAGAAATACTAATCTGCAATCACTTAACAGGTCACTGCAAAACATTTTGGTTCAGCTCTCTGATTTTGGTCAAGCTTGCAAATGTGTCCCCCAGGTTTTTCTTCTCACATTTGCATCTCCTCCAAAAGTTAAACAAACATGTGCAGCAAGTGCGAGGAAAGGTTGGCGTGTGCATGGGTGTCTGAAGTGCTGACTGCAGCGGAGGTTAAAAAAGAATGCCTCTCTGACTGCACCAATGCACGTATCACAGCCTCTTATGAAATCTGCAGATGCATTTTGGCACACCAAATCATTCTCTGGTCAGAGTTGAAAGTAGCCACAACCTTGGATACCTTCTTAGGAATCATCAAACACAAGGCAGCAGGGACATAGTTCAGTGGCTGTGTGGGTTTGGATACTGCTTACAAATTGCATATTTATCTTTGTACATATATTTAATTTTTTTTATAAGAATATCTAGGGGAGGATGGATTGGAAAGCTGGATTGGTTACTGTTCTAATCCTATCTTGGACACAGAAAATATGAAAAAAATAAAAGGCTTGTGTGAGAAAAAAATACTGTTAAGGAGTTTATGAGTGGTTGTTCTTTTATGGTCTTTTTGTGATATGAAGAATTTTGCTTTGTAAGGCACACTTCATGTTTTCCACACATAACAGGCACTGTACAACTCCAGTATATGCAGTGACCTCAGCATTTAGCTACCTAACCAACCATGACAGCATTCATACAACCAGTTTTCTACACTGCTGCAGCGCCAAGGATGAAAGGTAACTGTACCTCAAGGTCTAAATGAATGCTGTACAGGGAGGTGCAGGGAGTTAAAGGGATTTGTGAGACAAATCACCATGAACTCCAAGATGTGAGATCAGATTTATTTATTCCTGTGGTGCATGGGAATTTCCTTGGTGTGTCCAACTAACACAAAAAGAGAACAAGACATTGGCTTTGGCCTGAATTTTTCTTAGACAGCATATTGTATCAAATGTCCACCATACTGGAAGGAGGCATCCCATGGCCATAAATCAGATTAGGGATGCCGGCTGATGTGTGCTGGGAGACAGCTTTGATGTGATTGTGTTGCGTTCTGCAGAGTTTTGGCTTTACACTGGGAGCAACGAGGCTGTGGCATTTTATCCTCCCTGTGTGGGTGTGCGCGCGTGTGTGTGTGTGTGTGTGTGTGTGTGTGTAGCTGCTTAAAATAAACATGTATACATTCCCTCAACACATACTTACATGTTTTTACAAGCATAAACTACAAATAGTTGCATAAAGACATGGGCACACTTTGGAGCACCGCAAGCCACAAGCAGATCAAATGATCAGCACTGTGTTTCGGATTGAAAGAAACTGGAGATGCTCTTAAGGGTGTGCGTGAGTGGACTAGTCTTACTAGTATATCATTATGATGCCAGCTCCTGGCCACTGGCTTGGCACAGCAACTCTTCGACAGGACGGAGTCAAATTCAAGTTGACTCTCAGCCAGCGCACTCTTACCAGGGGGTGATTCCATCCTTCAGTGTCTTCTTGGACAGTGCAGTTATTTTCTCACATCACAACTAACCCTTCGGGAACTGTGTGCCCTTATCTGCGTGTTGATGTTGCTCAAAAACTGGGAGACTTGGAACTTTTTCTTTTTTGCTTGCTTAGATGCTTGACAGTGAGTGATGTTTGGCTGATTGCGTGCATTATAACTTGTCGTGAAACGCTTTGAGTGACTCCGTGTAAAAGCCTAGAATTTCACATTGCAGCGTACCACACACGGAGCAGCGAGGTCATGACAAAGAAATGCACGGATTGGCTTAAACATGTCAGTCCATACAGCAGTGAAATAGTTGCTGCTGGTGATTGAGAATGAAATTAGATACAGCATATGGCTTAATTGCTAGCGCATGCTGTTTCGCTCGTGTGGCACCAAAATTGTGTCTACAGCTTCTCCACCCTCAAACCTCAGGCGCTTTACTACTTGGATACTGTTCATAATGCCTTTAGAAAAACAGCTAAGTTTTTTTTTAAATATTTCTCAGTTAATTGATTTGACCTTTTATATGACTTTGTTCCTACTTCTTGTAAATGCCAGTCTTCACCCACAAATCTTTAATAAGGGAAAGATGAGCTTGATTCATTTGAGACATTGTAGCAGCAAATGCTGTGCTTTCAGCACAGCTCGTTCTGCTTTACTGACTGAAATGTGAAAGTAACTAAGTACATTTAAGTATAACTTGGAGATATTGCTCGCATACATTTATGAAGCAGTGTTTTTTTTCTTCTTTTCTACTTCATTAACAAACCCGCACTTGTTTAAATGACCTGCTGTGTAAATAATGCATGAACATAATTAAAATCATTTCAATCTTAGACAACAGTACAAGAGCAAATTACTGCTTGTGAATTGACATGGATTGACATGAATATTACTATAGTAATATTACACTGCCCACATATTTCTGCAGGATATTTTTGGACCTTTTTTTGGACTTTTAAGATTTTTCATGCAGGCATTTTAACAATATTTACAACTCAGTTTGTGTTGTCTATTCTGTCTTAGCGTAATTTTATATCATTATTAACACCACTTTCATTTTCTGTTATTTTCTAATGGGATTCCTCCTAGTTTTTATTTATTTTCTCTATTTTGTTGCACAGCACTTTGTGATTGTGTGTGTTTACCTAATGTTTATTACAGTGATTCAATGTAATTTTCATAATTTGTTTGAGAAAACTGTGTAACATAGATTCTAAAACCTTGAGGTAACCTCTTGCCTTTTCTCTTTGATATTCTTCAATCCAATTACACAATAATATATAAAAATAAATCAACAAATATGAGATGCAGCTGTTACAGCTGTTTAAAAGAAATGCTGATATACTGCAATGACCATATGAATAAAATGTCTTGGTCTCTTCATGCAGCCCTGAAGAGGTCCTTTGAGGTAGAGGATGTTGACACTTCATCCCACTCTTCACCCGGCTCCCGTCGGACAACCAACTCCCCTCACCGTAACGCCATGTCTCCCACCAGCATCTACTACCGTGACCTCGGCTCCGCCGCCCCGGCCACTAACAACAACAACCTCAACTATACCCAGCCACGCTCCATCATGGGCGGAGGAGGCTCCAAGACTCCCGAGCCTGTGTCCCGCCGTTCTGAACTCTCCATCGACATCTCTTCCTCCAGCAAGCAGGTTGAGAATATCACCAGTCCTGCTTCCGCACGCATGGCGAGCAACAGTGCCCTGAAACGCCCAGAAGTCCTGGGACACTCCAGGACCCCTGAGATGAGCCACAAGAGGGAGGTAACTTTTGCCAAGACACCAAGTGACTCCCCGGTGATACGCCGCAATGAGGGCAGCATGAACAACAACGGGACCAGCCGAGCCCCAGAGCAAAATCACACCCGCAAGTTTGAGCCCCCTAGTCCCGGGGATATCCGTAAACCTGATATCAACATCACCAGAGCACCACCCGAGAACAACGGGCACCATCCAGCAGTGCACCACCCACACCACCCCAACCCTCACCACAACACCATCGTCACCACTTTCCGCTGCTCCTCGCCTAACCATGGACGCAAATCCCCCAACCCTGACAGTAAGTTTGCTTTGACCATATATCAGTCCAACCCACGCTCGTTCCACTCATATTTTTCCTTCCAGTCATATCCTGAAATTACTCTGCTAAACTCTTTTCGAAATCACGTCTGAAACTCAGTCTCCTTGGACTTTATTGTAACTGGTAACTCAATGAGATTTGTTAGGTTATCTGTAAGCCTCTCACCTACTTGTATCACACACCCTTAATGCTGTTGATACGGGTGGATGCTGTTGGGTGTTGGTGATTTTGAAAAACAAGCTGCTTAGATTTGCTAACGTGATGCCTGCTCATGCATTCTAACTACTTTAGTTAAGCGGTGCTTTGATGCAGTGATGTAGTCCACCAACTTGTGTAACTGCTTTAGCATTGAGCTATATTGATGTGGGAAAAGAGACTAAAGAGAGCATAAAACACTCTCTTGAACTCAAATAAAACCAAATGACATTTTCTCATGTGATGAGAAAGCAGCAACTTTTCACTCCTGGCTGCGAGTTTACATTTAAAAAGCCCAGGGTGAAAAAATGCTGTCACATTTTCCACATTCGATTTTATTTGATCCCTGATGTTATTGGACTTCCTTTTGGACTATATTTTTTCCTGCATCCGTCCCTTTTACACGCTCACTGCCACACCAAAGTGGCCCTAGAATCAAACTGAGGAAAAAGCAGCAACAGGAGCAGCTGGTTTGATTAATCTGATGTCTGCATGTCGGTCTGTAATACAAGTGAGCGTGTCTTTGGAGGCCTGTCTGCCGGTTGTAACAGTAGACTGGACCGTCTGTATTAGTAGTTATCCACGTCTCTTCTTAA
>VOQJ01011760.1:26770-41033 GCA_015052665.1 Apistogramma diplotaenia | reverse complement strand
TAGAAGCAATTGAAGCAATGGCACCAATACAGCTATTTGTTGGTTCACTATTGACTCATTCAGTCTGAGCACCTTTCAAGCGTTCCAGTCAGTTCTTAAGTTCAGTTACAGTAGCACACATAGCCAATTGCTGGACAACCTTCGATGGAGAAAAAGCACCAGCATCCAAACTGAGTGAAATATGTTCTTGTGTTCTGGCAGTTGACTATCCTGGGAGTTGCTGTATGAGATCAGCTCCCAAATTCAGTTTTGTCTAAAACCAGATGCCACCCACCAACTGAGGACACATCCTGCCTTTTTGTCCCGGCAGACAATGACTCTGAGCTTACAGCTAATTAGTGTTTGTGGATGGTATTCCCTGGGAACATGTAATCCTATTCTCACTTGTTCAATGTGCACCTTGATAGAAGAAGCATTTTATTTTCCAGTAGAGTTTTCTTTTTGGGTACCGTACATTAAGCTGAAGACATTATCCTCTTTTAATACTTGGTGGTATGTCTTCTTAGGAATTCAATCTGGTATAAATAACATAAAAGCACAATGGCCGTCCTTTGTGTTGTGTTGAGTGAAAGTGGAAAGCTGTACATGGATGCTGGAGATTCTCATTATAGATGACTGGTGGATGGAGTGCAGACAAATCTATGCAGTAAAAAGCTAACCTAGAGCCTGTGCTTGGTCACCCAGCCACATGTGGAAAGTTTTCTTGTTGCACATTACAAACTGTGAACCCTGATAGTAAATGTCATCGAAAAGACTTCCAGTCTCATAGAGGTCTACTGGAACGCATCCCCTGGACTGACGTCTTTAAACACTATCCTGATGAGTTTGTGGGCTTGGTCATATATTTCTGGTCATAATGCATGAAAAATTGAATCCACTCTTTATTTCTTTTCAGGATCTCGTTCTCTGTCTCTACGCAGTCACCCTTGCTGTAACTCCACCCAACTGTGTGAGCCACAGCTGAAGCCAACATGTCAAAGCTGAATAAAATTATAGGAAAATTTTAGGGCTCATTAGCAATCCTTCTAGTTCAGCATTAGCATTAGCGAGAAGCTTCAGTCTCATTCAGCCTCCATTGTGTTTCAGTCACAAAATAACTCCAAGAAAGAGATGAGCAGCATTTCTCCTTACAGTTTGTGAACACCAGAGACACTTCTCTGTGAGAGCGCCAACAGTGTATCTCCAGGGGTATGCATAGTTTGAGACAGAAATTGTTGGAAATTTAAAAGAAAAAAGGAAAACAATCAGTCTGCAAGAGGGTACATTATCAGACTTGCACTATGCAAAAAAAGAGCTACACTTGACAGCTCTGTCAAGTCAGAATTACACAAGATAGGAATAATATGAATCCCGTGCCTTGAGTATTACAGTCATCACTGCCACAAGAGAAAGCACTGTGTGTCAGTTATATACGAACAGCAGGCTTTAACCCTGAAGTCTGGATGAGACAATCCAGGGGTACCTGAACTTTTCAGCTGCCTGCTCCTTTTTCATCCTTTACTGGTTGTAAATCCTGCAGCTCAGTCAAACAACCCAGGCAATTGGTGCATGCCGTTTAAAGTACAGCTCTGCTCCCCTCCCTGGCATTCCACAAAGGGCACCTTTTTGCCCTGTGAGCAATAACTAGCAAGCTAATAAGGTGGCATATAAACATCCTATCAATGACGCACAACAACACAATTTTCCCATGAAAAATGTCACAGTATCAGAGCAGAGAGCGGATGTGTGGGTTTACAGTGTAGATTACCTTTCTGGTATGTGAAGCATTGGTTTTCAAATGACAGGCTTAGCTGTCTTTCTGTCACATGTGTGATTTGACCAGACTTGTCCTTCTCACACTTTGGAAAAACACTATGAAGGGATGTAAGAGGGAATTTTGGGAAGGGCAGACCTCCAGAATGTCAAACCCAGTGGATGTCACCACTGCTCCAGTCTGATGTCTGACAGACTACACCAGCAACACTCCTTCTGTGACTGATGGCATTCCTGCTTTAGAAATATGTGCAAGCATTTGCACATTAACAGTAGACAAATCCCATCAAACCTGCATTAGCACACTCTCATCACTGTTCAGGTGATGAAGTCTCTCACCATCACTGAGCTTACTGAAAATCACTGACAAATCTCCCAGTCCAGACATTAAAATGACTCTCCCTGCACTTTCTATGCCGCTGTTTAACAGCAAGGTTAAATGAAAGCTATGATATTTTTTCCTCACAGAAAGCTGAACAACCTAAAATATCCTCGGGCACCGGGGTGCACACGGACAGGGGAGTGTTTGGGGTTATTTTTAGCTCAGAAGCGCACGCTCGTGGGGTAAAAGAGCATATCACCGGATCACTTTGAGGCTTAACGTGGTTTGGCTGACGCGTTTTGTTCGCGGTTATAAAATGTTCACAAATTTGGCGTTGAGTGCAAACAACCTGTGGCACATACCTAGCTGTAGGGAAGCGAGGGAAGCACGAGTCATAATGGTTCAAATATTGCGAGAGTGAATTGTCATTACTGACAGGTAAAAATAGAAAAAAAATGTCAACAAACAGACAGAGTTAGGAGACAGAGCTAGCATAAGGGATTTCCAGCTTGGTCGAGCGCTAAGTTAGCAGCCTGCAGCTGTTCGGTAAATCCCTGAACCAGCCAGCCGACCAGCCACTCAGTGTAACGGTTCATCATTTCGCACTTACCCGCTTGTGAACGTCAAATTAGTCCTCCACACAACTTCGGACGGTGTCTGTCGTCTACCGATGCTGCTGCATTACAGAACCGACACGGTGTGATGACCGGTGCGGGTGGTGCTGTTATTTTTATTTTATTTTTCCCCCTCAGAGTCTAACCGTTAGCTGTCCAACCGAGCGAGGCTGCTTCTCCTGTCACTCACTGTGCCGAGCCGGCTGTCCGCTCCGCCGCCATCTTGGTTGTGATGGGAATCCGCCGACCTCCATCCCCCCCCAACACACGCACATACACACACTCACTCACTCATGCTAACGTTTAGTTGACTTGTCGTTATTACCTGAAGACTCACACCTAACTATAACAATAACAGTCTGAGTAGAGGTGGACTCTAACAATCATTACCACCACAAAAATATGATTTTTTTTTCTTAAAAGTCCTGTATGGAATAGATTGCATTTAATTGCATTTAATAATAATAATAATGTATTTCACTGAGTGCCTTGTAAAGGGTTCAAAAACTTTAAAACCTTTCAAAATTACTAGCTATTATCTATTAACAGAGTGGAAAGGGAAAAATGCTTTGAATCTATGTCTGAAGCATCTGTGTATGGTGTTAAAGAGATATGAGCTGACGTTGAACTATGGCCAAATTGTACTATCATGTAATGACAATACTCAGTTTATTTATATATCAGTACCAAATCACAGCAACCATTGCCTCAAGACACTTTGTAATGAAACCTCAAGATAAAACTTAGAGAGAAAACCACAATTACATGATCTCCTATGGGCAAGCACTATGTGACGGTGGGAAGGAAAAGCTCTCATTTAACAGGAAGAAATCTCAGGCAGAACCAGGCTCAGGCATGTGCCTCGGTCAGATGAGAGTGAAGAGAAAGAGAGATGAAAAGTAGACTATAGAGAAAACAGAGCACACAATATGGGAGAGAGAAGACACAATTTAATGACATGCACCAGTGGTTTATAAACACCTGGGGGGAGAACGTAGTATCTGCTTCAAGTTAGTGCAGCATTCAATATCCTTTTTTTTATTTTTTTTGACTATGACATTAAGAACTCTTCTTACAGATAATTAAAGAAAGATTCTTCTTTTGAAAGATAAAAGAAAAGCAGAGCAAATCCAAAAACATTTCAACAACCACTAGTAAAACAGTAAAACCCACAGCATGTATTTTGTCTTGACTCCCTCCCCTAATCCCCAACCGGCCACATCAGATGACTGCCCCTCCCTGAACCCGGTTCTGCCAGAGGTTTCTTCCTGTTAAAAGGCAGTTTTTCCTTCCCACTGTCGCCAAGCTTGCTCACAGGGAGTTGTCTGATTGTTGAATGATCCCACTAGATTACTCCTACTCATTCACATAAAAGCAGTTTTACTTTGAGCTCTATTTTTTTTTCATTCTAAATTTACCATATATCATATATCATCCTATCTACTCACAATATGCCCTCTAGCCACACCCACCTGTACCCAGGTCTCCTGTACCTGTTAGCTCTCCACATCCATATTTCAGGCAGATTGTTTAATGAGGATGCTTTCCTATTTTTCATGGCAGTGTGAAAAACAAACAAACAAAGGAAATCAAGACGCCATATTTAAACTGTTTGAACAGATTTATGTCACTACAACATCTGGAATACAAGTAGCCACACACACACTTAAGTTTGCAGCACAACCACCCTTTCTCAGCAGGAAGCAGATCATATAACCTGATATACCTACTTGACGTAAGTAATAGTGTTAGTATTCTAATTATGATACTAAATACAATATTTTATAATACATTCACTTATAACTGATAATAAATACAATTTTGACCATTGTGTACTTTCTGTATTTTATTTTAAATCCATAAATATATTGTTTTGGTATTTTTCCCATAGTTTCCCCAAAAGCAGAGCAAATCCAAAACCAACACGCCCAATGGTAAAACAGTGCCCACACCATTTCACCATGCTGCTATTTGTATGGACCTCCAACGAAGACCCAAAAAAAAAAGGACAGAAAATGCTTCAAACGAATCAGTGATGTTATGTTGTTTACTGGTGGTTTCAGATGCACCACACAAAATAAGTTGTGCAAGGTTATGGATAAAATAAAGACAAGTGATCTCACAGAGCAAATAATGGGATGTTACAGGCTACATTGCACAAAACCAAGCAAAAATGATGTCTGATCATAATCAGATTTTCAGAGTCACTTTTTTAGATCATGGCTACAAATATCACCTGTACAATACACATAGATGTAGCTTCTGGGTTTGAAAAGTGATTAGTTCACATTAGAGCACGGTGGCGCGGTGGTTAGCACTGTTGCCTCACACTGTGATGGTACTTGGTTCGAATCCACCAACTGGCAGGAGCCTTTCTGTGTGGAGACTGCATGTTCTCCCCATGTCTGTGTGGGTTTCCTCCTACAGTCCAAAGACGTGGGGTTAGGTTAACTGATGATTCTAAATTGTCCATAAATGTGAGTGTGGATGGTTGTCTGTCTCCCTGTGGCAATGACAGATTGGTGACCTGCCTCTTACCCTGTAGGAGCTGCGTTAGGCTGCAGTACAGAAAGCACTCTAAAAAACTCTAACTTTGACACAGCAAGGAAGATTGAATACACCAAACTATTATGGTCAAGATCTGCAGAGAAATGGATAATGTGGAGGCTAAAGAAGGGAAATGTGTACTGTATGAGTTATTTTCTACTGGACACAGTCACGGTGATTAATGAATGTCAGGGAGATCATTAGTGAAGACAAGACTGCATTTTCATCTCCAAGCAGCAAAAGTATGGTGCTGGAGGTCATCCAAAAACAAGCTTTGGGACTTTTGAAGCAGTGCCATGTGGGAAATGGATTTATGTACCTCTTGTTGATGTAGTCTGTATTTCAGCATGGACTGTGGCAAGGAAAATGTTAGTGTTCAAAATATGCACTGCAGGCTGTTAAAATAAATGTCTGACATATCTGAAAATTGGAATAAAAATGGTGAAAAATACAATATATCTTTATTAAGTCTTTTACCCTGGACATACTGTCCCCAAAGCTCCTCCCAGTGAAGAAAATGTAAACTGTTGTACAGCTAAACTCTTTGTTTATTAAAGCTGTTATGAGTCAAATTTGACCTAAATAATACAACAGTGAAATAGCACAGGAGTGTTGACATATGAGGCATATCATTTATGGTGCATTTAATGAACAGAGGTCAGAGGTGTGCCTGTGATTGTTATACATGTTTCTATAATAAATCCTAAGTGTTCGATAATCTTTTGCCATTATTACTTTCAATAAAATATATTTAAATCATTGTGACTCATTTGGACTCTAGGAAATATGAACATTATGTAAAAGTTTAATCCATTTGCACACATTAACAGTGAAAACTAAACAAATACACTAGAAAAGGCAAAGACGAGACATAAAATCCCATATTTCATGCTTACTGTCTAATACCTTCATGTTTTCATTTCAGGATTGTTTGGAGTCAATGAATATGCAATGCTAACCAAATAGTGAGCCCAACCGCACCAGAAAAATCACAATACTTTATTTCTGAATTTTAACCATCCATTGTGCAAAGGCGCCCCATAAGCATACAGACATATACTGTGTGTCGTCTCAGCAAACACTGTCATATCATTGGTTTACCTGCTCTGTTGTTTAGGTATGAGCACTGCTGGAGACTTTACAGTACCAAGCAGCTGCAGCTTCTTGGTGCTGTCTGATAATTGTGTTTGTCAACCTGAGCTGAAGAGAGAAACCCCAAGTTGACTCGGAAAGCACCTGAACTGCTCTCATAAGTATTTGTTCAAACAGAGGGCTGAATGAAATCCAAGCAGCAGACTGTAAACCTTTGCTACATTTAAAACTTGTGTTGACGCAGGGATATTAGAAAGGTTACATAAAATACATGCATTTATGGTCTGCTGAACCCAAACTCTGTGCTGGGGTTTCGCTTTCTAACAGATTTTCAAGCATTATTGCCTTCGGTAACACACAGTACAACATTTGTTCCTGTATGCAGAATACTGAGCTCCCTGTGGTTGTTGTGCTCTGTCGTCTGTCACATCAGAGATACACAATGTGGATAGACTAACACTGTAGAGGTACTGATAAGGAGTGTGCTGTTTTCACCTGTGGTGAAATGGTCACAGTGGATACATGCTGGAAGTGTTTTATCCCCCAAACTGTGAATGGAAAACTTATGATTGAATGAACAAGCTGACACTTTCTTCAAAGCCAGTTTGCAGTTGATTAGATTTCAGTCGTTTCATTGTAAAGAACACTTCGCTTACATGTGAATCCGCATCTGCCCAGTTTCAACTTTCCTTTGTGTTGAAGGGCAGGATATATGATGAAACGGGCTGAAACAGCTTGGCTGTGAGTAGGTGTGAGGTTTGCTCAGCGTCAGTGTGGGTGGAGAGCTGGCAGTAAGCTTTCCCACACAGTGATGCAGTGTCATAAATCCCCTAAATATATATTTTAGCTTTTGTTCTCAGAAGTTAGATGTACTAAAACAACTATTACGACTATTTGAAATGCACAGATGTTTCATGTTCTTTAGACACTGTGCAAGTGCTTCAGGAATATGTGTATAACTTGTTTAAGTGTAAATGTAGCTGGAGCTTTACTTAGCATTACTACACATTTTATGCCTTTTTCCAGACTCTTATTAGATGAACTACATGTTTAAAGTTGTTTTGCACAAGTAAAACATACCAAATGACTTTAACACAGGAGCATAAAGCATAATAATCATTATTTTAAAGGGAAACTATACTTTTCTGTAGTAAATGTGCTGTTATGGTGGTGGTTGTTCATTTTAAACACAATATAATACATAATCCCTGAAAGCCAAAGCTTTTTCTACTCTTGGTTCTGTATGATGTCACTAAGATCCCTAATATGGTCCTCTCATGAGCACAGAAGCCCCACCCACTTGCTGTTCAACTCTTCTATCTGAGAGGGGTGACCAGTCGGAAAGGTGTTAATTTAAATGGAGAGTGGCTGAAAGTGTTTGTGAATGAACCGAGAAGCTGCAGAGAGAAATACAGATGATTTTGAACAGTGAACGGCGCACACCAGGTCCCCTTCAAAGTTTCAACACCAACTTCCAAGCATGTCTTCCTAGTTGAAATGCAATCAGATGTTCTGTATGTGAGCAAAGTTGTTAATTTCATAAATAAAATATCGACATTAATTTTTGTAGCCTTTCCCTGTACTTATTGAAATTTTTATGATTCATACATTATGTTGAAAACATTCAACAGTTTTGGGACAGCTTCAACGTGGAAATGATTACATACAATAGTGTCTCAAAATTAATTGGTCAAACCAAGATAATTTTAAATATAAGGATTGTTTTTAATAAATTAAAAGTTTGGAGTCAGTGACTTCCTGATGTTGAGAACCCACTGATATCACAAAATGCTGTTTTGCCCTTGAGATGTTCTGCTAGGCCTCTGTTGCAGCCACCTTCAGTTGTCTCTTGGGTGTGGATCTCTCAGTTTTGCATTTAGTAAATGAAAAGCAGGCTCTGCCGGGCTGAGATCAGGTGACTGACTTGAAACTCCAGCAGTCACATTATCAGTAAACACTAGAGCACCGGTACCACTGGTAGCCGTACATGCCTATGCTGTAACATGTTTGACAGATGATGCAGCATGCTTCTGATTGTGAGCGGTTCCTTTGCTTCTCCATGTTTTTCTCTTTCCATCATTCTGGTAGTTCATGTTAGTTCCTCTTAGTTTCATCTGTCCAGAACTGTGCAGGTTTATAGGTACTTTAGGGAGAAGTGTGATTAGCCCCAATGGTTTTGAGTATAAATAGTGGTTTGTAAACACTTTGTATTTTCATTCATAAAAATGTCTCTTGTAGACCTTGACTGTAATACACCTACCTCCTTAATAGTGTTGTGGACTTGATTAGATATTGTGAAGTTGTTTTATTTAACCATGAAATAATTCTTTCATCGTGCACTTAGTTTATCAGTGGTGGCCTTCCTCACTTGCACCACCTCGACACTGAATCAATTTCAGATACTCATTTGTCCTGAAATAGCAAGACATTAGTTCATGAAATGGCTTCTCAGCTAATTGTCTCATTACTTCTGAAACTGTGTTTTAGAAAGGCTGTAATTCCTCAACAGTTAATGCAAAATGTTTCACTAAGTCCCTTAAATTCAAGCTGAAAATCTTCACTTCAATCACATGTTGATTGTTTAATTTAAAATCAGTTGTGTCATTGTGCTGAGGCACAACTACAAAAATTGTGTCTTTGTCCAACACGTTATGGACCTAAATGCATGTCCTAAGCTTACTTTGTTACTGTAGCTCTGATTTCTACACAAACACATCTTATCTTCCAGGAGATTTTAAAATGAGGCCATTAATACTATATATGACATAAATGAACGGAGCTGATAACGAAGCCAACTTTTCAGGGCTTTACTGCCTGAGTGATGAATCACTGCTGCCATCTGCTGACCACTGCAGCCAAACACAGCTGCAACGAATTCTCCACATTTGTAAAGAGAGTTTGTGTCATGCATAAACAATTATGTTTATGCAGTTCCTTTTTTAAGCAACAGTATGAAGCATGCCACCCGGGGACAGCAATCATCAGCGCTTCTACAGCTTTTAAACTGGCCTGCAGTTAACAGATGGAATATGGCTACCTGCTACTGCAATACAGCAGTTAATGGTTGTAGTGGTGATTAACAGTTTGTGGCCTCTGATCATAAATGTGCTGATGCCTGCAGTGGGTCTGATTTGCCACGACAGGGTTTCAGGTAACATTCTGAAGCCGTCCTCAAGACCATGTGAGGCAGAAAGGCAGAGAGGATGCGGGCTTTCCAGTCTGAACCATGAGAGAAGCATTTAATTAGGGCAATTTACTGCACTATTACCTAGAAAGTAGCAACGTAGCACAAAGAGTGAGGAAATTTGTTTTTGGTTGATTATTTCTTTGTTGTAACAATGCTTCTTGACAATAAAGTTTATACCATGTTTATTTCCTTTTAAATGGAATTTGTAAGGAAAATGCATTTGTGGTTGAGCTGCAGAGTTCAATATGTGGGTTGTGCCCGTGATGAACTTACCAAATCTTCTCTGCCAGTGCCAAACATCTTATTCTGCTTCTGATACCCCATGTTCTGACAATCAACCCACATATACTGATCAACCCACAAATGTATTTTTCTTGCAAATGTGGCTCCATTTACAAGGAAATAAGCAGGTTGCAAAGAAGAGCAATAATCGACCAAACACAAATTTTCTTACTTTTTGTTCTGTTTATTCACCTTTATAATCCATATAAATTATTTTGGATGGTGTCCTATTATAAAGATGTACTGATGTTTTTCAAAACTGTCTTTAAATGAATTTAATAGTTTTAGATGTTATAGTCCCAGGTGGTGTGGTGGTTAGCACTCTTACCTCACAACAAGAAGGTCCAGGGTTTGAATCCACCATCTGGCGTTTCTGTGTGGAATTTGTATGTTCTCTCTGTGTCTGTGTGGGTTCCCTCCAGGTACTTCAGCTTCCTCCCACTGTCTAAAGACACGCAGTTTGCACGGTCAAGTTAGCTGGTGATTGTAAGGGCACCTAAATGCATCTTCGATGTCCTCGACCAACAGAGCAGTAAGACATAAGGGTCTCAGGCAGGGCAAATCAGTTGGGTGAAGCCCAGTGGGAAGAAAAGCGTCACAGGCCACTGGGTCTCAGAACCCTAAATGAAAAGGTGTCAGTGGAGGGCCAAAATCCTAAGGGCACAGGGGGATTACCCCAACTCAAATCCAGGAGACAGCAGAAAATAAAAACACTCATGAAAGAAAGGAAGTCTGAGGAAACAGTGGGAAAATGCTACAGAAGTGGGGGGGGGAAAGGACTTGAGACAATGTCTTTTGTCCTCTCTCCTCTCACCACCAACTGGTCATGGCAGATCTTCCTGCACTTGACAGAGGCGGTCGCATTTTCTCTCTCTCCTGCCTTTCCTTATCTACCTGCTTTGCTCCGAGGAAGTAGTGGTCAGTGCAATTCAAGTGCTGCTATAAGCAAAAAATTCTGTAGATTCATCTATTTGACTGACTCTAATTACATCTGATTCATTGCTAGCAGGAACAGTATTGATTAGGTGTGCTGTAGGTGGGTTAAACTAAGCAGGTTTTACACAGAATTGTTTAACAGCTACAATTACTGTAGGCTCTCATCAAGGGATGACTTTGTGCACCCAAACCACATTTCATAGCTCTGCATCTTTATATCACCATGGATCAAGCGTCCATTGTAAGATAAGCTCTGTGCACAGACTGAGTTACTGGAATTTCTACTCTCTGTTATTGATTTTTGGTGGGGTTTGCAAATGTTTACACAACTAGCAAGAGACATACAAGCTATTTCAAATGATCCCCTCCCCTGCTCTCTCCTCCACGCATTAGAGGTCAGGAGACAGGCAGGATGTGAGTCGGCCGATAAGCTGCAGAGACAGAAAGGCTGTCAAGGATTTCCCTGGTGGTCAGTTCGTCACTTTCTAACAAAGATCCTGGAGGACTGATGGAGTTACACTTCTATGCTGTTTGAGCAGAGTGAAAAGTAAATGCTTCCAAAATAAGACAATAGTAGGATATAATATACCACTTCAAATTTAGCTCTTGGTGTCATCTGTTGCTGACTGATGCTTTTACTTGCGAATATGCCAGCAGTATTTCATGTATTTATTTACTGATTCAAAAATGTATATTTCCACATTCACAGTTCCAGCAGAAAATAAAGGGATTGTTGTGGATGTTACCTGGGTGAGGTGAAGAATTATTATCAGCATGGTATTACAGCACTGGGTCAGATCAACAACTCATGGGACTCTTAACAGAGCCTAACTTTAAGGAAGCTGAGTGGAATATTCATGTTTTGTTGCCCTTTCATGCATTAAAAAACCAACAATGTGAAACTCTAATGGCCCCTGATGGTTTCTACCAGGGTTTTGAGTTATTTTCCATTTTGTATCCTTGTTTATTATTATGGGTTTTCTGGTTGGTTTCATTCGGACTCTCAGTATTGGTTAATTGTTTGAGGATTCTCAGACTTTTGTTCTTGTTGAATTCTGGAGTTTTGCATTCTTAAATGCACCGCTTTAAAAAGGAAGGGAACACCTGATCATCACAGTATAACACAAAGCCAGTTAAATTTCAAGGATATGAGTCTGTCCAGGTAGGAAGCATAGATCACTGTGGTCTGTGGCAGACATGAATAAGCTATTATACCAAAATAATCCCAAAGACCATAACAGAAATGATCAGATTTTCTCAGAATGTTTCTTATATGTGGTATCTGCTAAGTAGTTAGCATTAATTATAGTATTAAATATATAATTCATTTTGTATCAACTGATGCCTAGAATATAACCAGTAACTGCTAACAGTGAGGATTTTCACTTCAACAGAAAACATGACAGAGGCCACCTGGAATAAGGTTTGATATTAAAGTATCGGGGAATATGTTCTGCACCTGTGCGCTATTATGTAAAATAAAAGGCTTTAACACATATTCCTGATGTAATTTCTACCATGATGAGAGCTACATTTGAGTGATTATTTAAAATCATGGCGCGTGGTGATCTTCAAACAATTAAATCAACAGTGAACAAATACTCAACCACTTACAACCACAAAGCCAAAGGTTCTTATAATTATGAAAGACCTTGTCACTTCACGCTCCCACAGGGACACTGTCAAGTTGAGTGCTTCCACTGGTGGAGTGAGCTTACATCTTGCAGATCTGTAAATCAATGTAGCAGCTGTTTCAAGAGAGAGTTTGGACCATTAATCAACTAATAGCTTTGTTTGTTGGCAGTTTGTTTATTGTACTTGTAGTTCATATTGCCTTGGAGAATTATAGCAATTTTGAGCCATTTTAATATAGACCTCCCCAACGGGCGACTTTTGAACATAGACAAAATGTAAAGAAGGAAGTCTGCACAATGATGATACTTGGAGAAGGATGGACAAGGATGCCATTTTGAATTAAAATGAATACAGTAATAAATAATACATCATAAGCATCAACGTGATTTTTCTAGGCTGAACTTGTCCTCTGATCTTTGACTCCCTTAAAGGAAGAACTTCCTTCCTTAGATCAATATAGTGGTGCAGTGATTTTTTTTTCTTCAGTAGTTGAACACTGTGTGACACTGTATTGATCCTAGGCAGGAAGTTATTCTTCCTATAACCTCATAAAAGCAGTGCTTCACAGAAAAAGCCCGTACTGTACATAACAGTGAGCAAGAATATTTTTACTGAAGGAGTCGGGAAGGCAGAGTCCAGTTCCAACGCTTTCACGAGTTGTCAAATGGCAGCGACTTCAGTGAGGTATTGAGATCTTCTGTTCAGCTTCACTGGTCATCAGTGAAGCTGACTTCATCTTGATGTTGATTTACTTTCATATGATAGTGTTGTGAGGTTGTAGAACAAAGCTCCATTGATATTATTATTGAGGGGAAGCTGGGGGGAATCTTATCAATTTTCCACCTGCTCCTTACAGTGGTTTTAGAACTCCATATGGTAAATGATCCCCTATATTTAAAGAACATAATGAACTTAAGCTATCCGGGATCAATATTAAAACTATTTACCTGGAAGAGAAAAAAACTTTCTCCATCAAATGATTCAGAGCATTCATCCTCTCAGCAAATATTTTGATATTATATAAATGTGATCAGACAGTCTTTTTTTTTTTTTACATCTAGTCTTGGTTGGAAAAAAGTTCCAATATTGAAGTTGTGCCAGTGGCAAAGGTGTAAAGTTGGCATCTGCTGGGCATGCTTGCATGTTACCTCACTATGCTTGAACTTTAAAGAAGAAAAACACAACACTTCTGTATTGTTCACTGGTTGTGTGTACTGTGAGTGCCAGCTTCAATCTCTTTCTTCTGTCTCCTTGTCCTGGTGCTCTGCTGTGCATATATAGGGAGAGACGTAATTAGTTGATGCTGGCCAGCTGAATCGGGAGCCCTACCCCTATCAGAGACTCCTGCACTGCAGCCACCCACTGCACATGCCCATGTGTCTATGCGGATGATAACGTGCTGGAAGCTGCATGAGCCGCCATTGCAGCACATGCAGCTTATGGGTGCAGAACCCATGAGATACCTGGAAAGTGGCTGGGGCCCCAAACAAGACAAAAGGAAGGGTGATGAATTGGTACAACCCGGAGTGAAGAAAACCATCCCTAGACTCTGGAGACAAGAAAATCTGCCAGTAGCCAGTAGAGGGGGTCACGGCAACCGGTGGCCTGGTCTGAGCCCTGGACCCAGACCAAGCCTCCAGATTTTCCAGTTACCTTAGTGTGCTGCTCAGCCTTGGCCCGCAGCTTCTCCAGCTGCTGTTGCTGCACCCAGAGTGAACAAAGAGGAGCAAGTCAGCCAGGAAAACTGGAGGACATGACAGTTGGGTGCCCGTGCAGCATGACTACAGAAGCCCCAGCACATGGACAAGACCACATCTTTAAACTGCATGGCTGTTTATTTCACAGCACTTCTGTATTGTTCACTGATGACGTTTAACTACTACAGCATCAGTCCCC
>VOQJ01011760.1:0-23064 GCA_015052665.1 Apistogramma diplotaenia | reverse complement strand
TTACACCTACACATGCACACACACACACACACACACACACACACACACACACACACACACACACACACACACACACACACACACACACACACACACACACACAAAGAAGCAGAAATTATGACTGACAAATCATCCATCAAGACACTCTTTCTGTCCTTTATCTCTAAGATAGAAGCACCGAAACAATTAAAAATGAATTTAATGTTATTAATTAATTAATAACAAAGGACTTTATTTAGCATTAAGTAACTGATTTCTATACTATCACATAAAAGCAGTCAAAGTCCTGCAAGAATCATGCAGGTACTACAGGGTGTGACTCATTTTCCTTTAACTTGAACCTGTATTAATATTATTTAAATGCAACAAACATTATCTGTTATTGCTTTATAAAGTTGGCAAATGTGTTTCTTATCAAATGGGTAATTATTTATTTTAGTTTAAATTGCCAATACATCTACTATTTGAGCAGCTTTGTGTTTGTTACAAATGCCCACAGATGTGCATATGTGGCAACATGACCCAAGAGCTGTTCAGTCTTAAAAAATATAAACTATGCAAATGTGTATTATTTAACTTCACAGAACATGCAACTACACACTGAATGTGTTTCCAGGTTGAAACAAGGTAAATCTAACAGTATAACATGGTGGATAGTTCATCCTCCATTACTGAACAAATGTCAATGAAAACTGTTATAGCTTTCATATAAAACATATACAAGGACAGTAACTTCTCCATTCATTTAAAGCTGCATCAATTATTCATAAATGCTCCGACTCCGGGGATCGATGCCTCTGTAATGTGGACTGATATGAGCCCCTGGTCGAGTCTTGGCTGCAGCAAGTTAATGGGCAGACTGGATTTCATCCACTGCTCAAGGCACTTCCTTCACAAAACTCTGCACCACACCCCACTGACACACTTCATAAGATCACAGCATGAGGGGAGGATATAGGCACAAGATAAAAGGGCACAGATAAAATAAGAGCATGCACAAATATTTGTGTGAGATTTCCATTAAATTATCAACTGAAGGGTGAAACTTAAATACTACTTTAAGACTAAAATCTTAAAGCAGACATTGCAAAAGTGAAAAAGAACTTTCTGTGGTTTTACTTTGGTTTTACTGCGGGGTTCATTGCCATGAAATTTAGTCCATGCTCTCCCAGGAAATAACTCTAATTACTCTGAAGATTCCTTGATAGCGCCATCATTCCAGGTCAGCAAGTGGAATCAGCATGGATGCTACCAACATGTATTTTATTGCTCAGGCTGTTTGTGCTAGACAACTGATGTTTACAACCTGACACCATATTATAAAAGAAGTGTTAAAAAAGTCTAAATTTACACGATTATTTGAGTCTACCAAACTTTTACGTTTGTCAACAAAATTTCTCAGCCAAGTTGTGTAACAAAACATTAATGAACACATGATTGTTGTGGCTAACAAAATTCCCGGTAGCAATATTATCACAGTGTAATGCATTATGAATTACTAAGTGTTTCTTTTTGGGCAAATTATCAGATGTGAAAATAGTTAGTTACTGCTTCTTCTTTCATAAGGCTTTTTAAAAAGTCTTTACTAAGATTCAGTATCTCAGCCTCTTATGTTGGAGTATCAACTAGATAGTTTTTGTGTCAGGGATGCGCCAATTCGATATTTGGTATCGGTCCGATTCTGACCTAAATTACAGTATCGGATATCGGAAAGGAATAAAAAAATTTAATCCGATCCATTAAACATAGTTTAGCTGCTTCACTGTGCTCTGTCTTCTTCTTCTTCTTGTGGGTTTAACCAAGAAACCAGCTTAGTGCTGCATTACCGCCACCTACTGGAATGACATGGGTATCAGGAGTTAGAAAAAAACCTTCAGTTCTCCATGGCTGTGACGGAAGTGGATCATCACTGACGTGTTTCCACACCTTCACCGTTCTCTGTGTTTGTGAGTTGTACTTCCTGTGCTCAGAATTTCAGCTGTTATTTTTTTCTCTACTTGAGATCGCTATGACTGCAGGTTGCTAGCTAGTGCCGGGGTTAGCACTAACGATTGTCCGGAAGGACCCATTCCCCGTCAAAATTCCACTTTAATCCCTGATTAGTGGCTAAATAGAGCTGCAATAGAATGTATTTAGGAGAATGCATGTGACTACAAAGCATTCAAACATTACGCTCACGCAGCCCCTGGTTTTTCAACATAAACACTGATAACACAACAGCAGCAGCTATTTTACCTGCAGTCTGTCTGCACAAAGACACTGAGCCATTATAGAGATGGTGCACAAAAATAGCCTTTTCCCTTTAACCGCCATTAAAACTTTACTGGAAAACAGCTGGAGGTCCTTCATCAACCACCTGATCATCAAGTGAAGAAAAGAGAGTTTTGTAACTGCTTCATCCACCCTGTCTGTTTTACAAAGGGACAAACTGCAGTACAGAAGTTAAAATATGCAGATGAACTGTTAATATGAAAAAAGTATTTCTTATCTAATAACTTGAGTAATCGATGGAATAATTGATAGAATATGCGATTCAGGCATTTTAAAAGAATTTTAAATTTTATTTTTAAATGTTAATTTTTTTAAACAATTTAAAAAATATATTGGATTTCTATCTGTATCGGCAGATACCCAAATGTAAAATATCAGTATCGGTATCGGACATAAAAAAAATGGTATTGTCCCTAATATATGTGCACGTCTGTTATTGGAGCCAGAAGGGACCAAATTTGAAGAAAAAAATTGAACTAAATTGAATTTTAGGAATGATAAAATCCAAAATGGTGTGTGAAAAAAACCTATTATAATAGTTCTTCTGAATGGATTGACTATTTGGCACCAGGAGTTACGCATGCTTTCAGATGGGAGTCAGCCTCAAGTAGCTGCTCGAGGAACTGCAGTTTTTGGCACGTCCACAGCCTGGAGTTTGCTGCTTGATTTTCCTCAGACCACATTTTTTCCCAACTTAGTGCATGACTCTTTTTAAAAAGGTGTTAGCACCTTACTGTATCTGCGCAATCTTTGTACAGTTCAAAAGTTTCACTTTACCTCTTTCCAAAGTTTTGAGTGAAATAAATTGATCCAATTGTTGACCACAACACATGGCGATATTGTTCTGTCCGGCTGTGTGATAAAGTGAAAAGCATTAAATATTCTTTTAAGAGGAAGTTGAGTGTCACTGCATTATCTGAGATGTCAGGCATTTATTGATGAATATCCTTTATCTGTTCAAGCAGAAAGGGCGCAGAGAAACACACACAGACACAGACACGCATGCTAAACCACTGGGAGTAATATTATTTGTCTGATAGATGCAGTCTATTTGTTTCATGAATTATAGATCTTCCAAAATGTCATCCAGAGCCAGAAGCATGTTCAAACTCGCATAGTGTACTCATGACATCATGCTGACAGATGAGTCCTTTCAGCAGCACTTTCTGGAAGTTTTAACTGGGAAACCCAAAGGTTGGTTCAATCAATAAGTAAAGCTTTTTAAAACGCTTGCTTGTTTCCTCTACCGGGCTGATCATTAATTAGGCATACACACTGCCTGTAAACCCGAGGCATGGGCTGTTTGTAGTTTAGCCTCCTCCACATACACACACATAATAATGCTCTTCATGAAATGGGCTTTGATGCTTTAAGTTTAGCTGTGATCCTGGTCAAGTTAAAACAACTCAAAGCAATGTGAGGAAGTAGAATTATGAGCACATATAATTTGTTGTGTGTATAAAAGGCACTCTCTGCTGCTGCTGCAGCTGCAGCTGCTGCTATCTTTTATCTTTTTTGGAGATGGAATTTGTCAATGAACGTCTAAGAAGGGATGCAAGACAGAGAGGAGGATGTTTCAGTGCCATTAATCTGAGACCGCCCTCTGCTTGCCACACTACCCAGGGCGGAGAGGAAACTGCTGCTCCCTCGGGGACTTGGCATCATAATTATATAGGAAGCAGAACAGTCTGTTGGCTGTTAGAGGAAAGAAAGGCTGCAGGCTGGTCTCACGCGTGGCCACTAATGTGCACTGGACAAGTGGTCATAGCATGGATGTGGAGCTCTATTTCTGACACTGTTAGGAAGGTAAGATAATCCTTTACATTAATCTTCAAAGAGTTAACAACAACAGAGAGTGATTACCAGCATGTGATGTTAAACCTCCTGCTGTACACAGTCTGTTCCCTTTAATTAGATTATTTTGGATTGTCAGTGACCATCTCAGCAAAACTGATGCAAATAGAAGTGTTAAGTAGTAAAATAATGTCCCTCAAAGCGACTTTCCTTTCGAATCATTTCTAAGTGAAGCTGGAAGCTTTGTGTTAGCAAGTCTGCTTTTGTCCGCAGGCTCTTTCTGAAGCCTTAACTAGATTTATTGCCACTGGAGATGATCAGAGTATGAGCAAGCGCTGGGAGTCCACAGCAGCCTGGATTATAGAAAGTTCTTGAAGGCTTCTGTGTTAGTCAGGTACAAGCAAAGGGCTTTGTTGGAGCACTTAAAAAAAGAGAGATTCTGAAGCTCACCTTTACAAAATGCAGAGGCTGCTCTCTTTACTAATGGAGCTTTGCATTTACTTCTCTTAAATCCCTGTGCCTTATGCGCACCTATATTATAAGCACATTTTTGATAGAGGAAGACACCTTGTTAATGTTGATATTCCTGTTCTGGTGTGAGTGCATTAATACCATGGTCTTATAATGCAGTTATTACACAGACTTCTGTTTATGAATGTCTCACAGACCAAGAGGTGGAAGCAGGCATGTCAGATAAGAAGCCGCGAGGCTCAGACACTCGGCCCAAAAGTGGCTTCCGCAGCTGGAGCGCAGACAGTTACATTTGGAAGCGGAAAAAACGCTCCCGGAGCTCTCGCAACGAGTCCAGTCCTGGAAGCATGGAGGCGGACGGGACGGAGGAGCTGGGTGTGCGGTCGTCATCCTGTCCGAGGCGGCGCAGAGAGAGGAAATGTAGCTGCAGTGCTCTGGGGGACACGCTGACGTCTGGAGACATTGATGCAGTGTGCCGGAAGGCCTTGTCCCGGCGCTCTCTCCGGCAGAAGTTTCAGGATGCTGTGGGCCAGTGCTTTCCTCTGCGCTCGCACCATCACCACCACCATCACCACCACCACCACCACTCATCGGGCTCCTCACGACCCTTTTCAGTGCTCTTCTGGTCCAAGCGTAAGATCCACGTGTCAGAGCTCATGCAGGATAAGTGCCCATTCTCACCCAAGTCTGAACTGGCCCGATGTTGGCACCTAATTAAAAATCATGATACCCACTCAAATGCCCTCAACGAGATGGAGGTTCCCCTCAAACCCAATGTCTCGTCCTCTACCTCTCCACCACAAACCCCAATCTCCTGGGAAGACATCTGCTGCTCCCCTGGTCCTGGAAGCACCAGCCTGGAGGACTGGGACCCTTCTTGTGCTCATGGAGGAGAAGAGGGCAACTGTGGACACACTGACTATGTCCTGGTCCCAGATCTCCTTCAGATCAACAACAGCCCATGCTACTGGGGTGTGCTGAACCGCTTTGAGGCAGAGGAGCTGCTGGACGGCCAGCCGGAGGGGACGTTTCTACTCCGAGACTCTGCCCAGGACGAGTTTCTCTTCTCAGTCAGCTTTCGCCGCTACAGCCGCTCCCTGCACGCGCGCATTGAACAGAACGGCAAACGTTTCAGCTTTGATGTGCGTGACCCGTGTATGTACCGTGATCCAAGTGTGACGGGACTGCTTAGACACTACAGTGACCCAGCCACCTGCCTCTTCTTTGAGCCACTCCTTTCCAGGCCTCTGCCGAGGAACTTCCCTTTCTCCCTCCAGCACCTGTGCAGAGCCGTGATCTGCAGCTGCACCACCTACCATGGCATAGACAGACTGCCTCTGCCACCTCAGCTCAGGGACTATCTCAGACAGTACCACATTAAGTGTGATGGAGCCTGTGCTGTGTGACCATCCACAACGGGCTTCATGCCGAGGACAAGCCGAAGCAGCTTTGTCTCGGCAAAAGTACTGTCATTAAAGTCTAACTGTGTCTGCTGTGGCTGTTCTCGCATGAGGTTGAAAGATGCAGAAGTGGAGAGGGTTTATTTTTTTAGGATGTTTCTTGATCTTGATGTCTTCTATGAGCAAAGGATTATCAGCTGCTCTACAGATCCCATATACTGTAATGGCAAAGTCAAGCTCACGGGACAAGAAAACAACCGCTAGAGGGGACTGCGGTGTGGTGAGACAGCCTGAGTGCTCGCTTAATCAGACAACACTCCATCACATAAGATGTTAAGCTCACAGAGATGCTTTGGTCGTGTCCTGAGCACAACTACTGCAGTCCAGTGTTAGAGGTAAAGCAACTCCAGGTGCATCTAGTAATATCCGAGCATTGTGAATTTTTGAGGACGTCACTAACTATAACCAAGCTGATGTTTAGAGGTCGTCATATTTCTTCCCAACCTTGTCATATATAACTGCAACTTCATTACAAAGGACCTATTATACTTTTGATATTTTCTGGCATATGCACTGTCAATCAGAAAGGTCAGATAACGAGGTCAGCGCACGTACAAGTAGCCACTGAGAGCCAAAGGTTCAGGCTTCAGTCTGCTCTCAGACTGTTCTTTGGATCTTCATGATGTCAGTGAAAGGGGATGTCCCCATTACAGCCCTCTGAAGCAGGCAGCTCTATGTGAGCAGCAGAGCTGCAGCCGCCCAGCAGGTTCAAAACTTTTGTTTGTGATGAACAGCCACCATATGATACATGAGCGTTATTTGCGAAATGCAAATCAACAGAGTCCAAAAGTACAAGTGTAGAGTTGGAAATGCTGTAATGTAACCAATCAATGAGTCGGCCCTGATGACAAGGACACTGTTTTTAATCTGAGCTTTATTTTTTATTCTGCTGCACAAAATAGGTTCAAACACTGTGTCGGCAGTCAGTACGTGTAAGCAAATTAGAGATACACCGTGACAGGAAAGGAGACGTAATTAAAACATTTAAATACTATAAGCAGCACAAATAGGTTCACCGGCACCAGTAACATCAACAGTGTTTTGTTAAAGATGATCCAAACAGTTTTATATAAGTTCTTCACATATTTCAGATCAAATACAACACAATAACAGAGAAAAGAAGCCTAAGCATGACCAAACTGAAAGAGAAAAGGCGTTATTATACCCCTGACAGAGGGTTACTGACCTGACATTAAAAAAGATCATCTTTAGTCTTGAACCAGGGCTTAAGAAGACCTATAAGAGGCCTCACCAGATTCATCAAAGTGAGGATATGAAAGAAAACGCTACAGAATCCAATCTGATACTAACAAGTAATCGATGAAGGGCGGCTAAAACGAACTAATGCGCTCTCAAATGTCAGCCTGTTATGCAGCTTCTTCATTTGGGCCGCATTCTTCTGTCCAGCCACAAGGTGGCGACACCACCACACCAATCTGCTTCACTTGTATGTCTTTGAACGTTGCCATAAAACGCCTCTAGGCTCCTGTTCCCTTCTTAGGCATATATTGTATTCACCACATTGATACACAAACCAATAAATGTTACTTACACTGCCTCTGTTGTGTGACAGTGTTTTTTATTTTTATTTTGGGGTTTTATTCGGTCATCTTCGGCTTGCCTTTAGCACAGCTCTGGGCTGTGACAAGCTAATGGTATGGAAAATGCTGCTTTTGAAGTATCACTGAAAACAATTCATCCTGCTCTCTGCAAAGGACACCTCTAAATGCCAGCGCTTCATTGAGCGATAAGGACATGAAAAAGACCCCCCCCCCTCCCCCCACGCACACACACACAATGGTGTGGGTGGTGTGCAGATTTTTCATTTGATTTGAGTGTTGTTTGGCCTCTTTCCTACATCAGTGTAAAGTGACAGCCCTGGAGTGACTGTGTGAGTAACTACAATTATGTGTATGAAATATTCATCATCCTGCCATCATGTTTTCAGGCCCATTCATATTTGGGTTCATGTCCCTTTACTCATGTATCTATTACATTATTACTGTTCAAGTTTCGCTGTAAGTCCATAAAACTAACTTCAGGAAATGCCCTGAAGCGATATGTGGCAGGGCCCTCTAGTGGAGCAAAGGTGGAAGTACAGCAAAGTCAGCATGGGAGGAGGTCTGGGTGAACAGATGGGTTGACAAAACACGAGGCTTTATTATGGCGGACTGGCATTAATCTCCTGTTTTAAACTGACTCACACATCTGAATTCAGCAATAATCCTTCCCTTATTTTATTCACAATAAACATCCTCTAAACATTTAAATGCTTCCACTGTAATGTTGTCTATATGTAACATTGAAACCAGCCTTCACTCATTTCTCTCTGATGTATGAGTTATATGAGTCAGTGAAGCCTCATCAGTGCAAGAGCCCTGTCAAGAAGCCATTCTTAAGGAAGGGAAAAGGTTGGGGTGAAGCAAAGATACGCCTGAGGAGGACGAAAAATCTATGATAATAGGGCTGATGGTGTGTCAAATACAACTGTGTACTTTTGGATCAAATTGTTATCAATAGGTACGGAGAAGGTGGAGGCTCTGTCATGGTTCGTGGGCTGCGGTTCATCCAGTGGTGTTGGAGATCTCAAAGCTGATGAAATCCTGAACACAGAAAAGTAACATTGGATTTTGATCCACCACGAAATACCATCTGGAAAACATTTCACCTTTCATTTTCAAGATTAGGGAAACCAGACATCTTTGTGCCACTGCTTTCTCATCCTCATTCATCAGGCATGTGAGGCAAACGGTTTCATTTTCCTGACTGCCTACAAGTCAGTAGGTAGGTCCAGTCAATGGACAGACTCAGAAGCACTATCTATGGATCTCTGTGACCCCACATACATGAAATATTAATGTTGTCTTCTATGATCTGATTAGAGCGCTTTCGTTTTCAGCAACTCACAGCCATAATGTGGTGTTATATTAGATGCAGCAAATGCAAGAACTTTGCTTTTAAGGTTTTAAGTTGATTAAACTAAAACACGTTTCACATGTGCTTGTTCGATATTACAAATCAGTGATATATTTAGAGCCCCTGCAGTCCGCGTACAGAGTACTTCCTGTTCTGTTAGCCAAAGTCTCCTGTGAGAAAAAGCCAAGAGGCGCAAAATCTATATATATTAAAAGCTCCATATATATAAATTATTGAATACAAATGTTTATTGAGTGAATATTTATGTGGAGTTTGGTAGGAAGAACAACATGTGACGTGTTATATCTATAACTTAATTATTCAAACTGATTAAAGCTCATAGTGTTGGCAGAAGGAAGCAAAGTGTTATATATTAGATAAATTGTTTTACTACATCATTACAAGGTTAAAAATATATATTATACTTATATCTTCCATATGTGTGCTATATACTAGAACAATTAATAACAGTAATAAATAGCAGCTTGCTATCAGCATAAATCATAAGAAGCTTGAAAAGTTGTGTTAATAGAAAGAGAACAACTGCCTTTCATTCAAAAGTGAGAGTAAAACAGTGAATTTGAAAAAACTCTTACATGTGTCAGCCAAAATGCTACATTTTAAAGTCCTCATTATTATGCAGGTAAATAGATGGAATATAAGTGCATCACTTTAATGTTGCATCCAGTTAAAGTGGAGATAATTATAAATTAACTCATAACTTTCCTATGTATCATAATGTATTTATAGATTATATTTTGTAACATTGTTGACGAGAATACTGTATTTTTAATGGTACTGAAATAATAACTGAAAATGAAAATACTATAGAACTTTTGAATAATTTATAAAATTGCATTTCAGCCAGTGGTGTTAATAATAAACATATTTATAATACATAAATTAATGAATTTATTTTAATAGGGTCGGTTTTTATCAACAGAGTGCGTTTTTAATCCCGTGCCTCACTTCAGAGCTGGGAGGAGTTACACAATTTGCGTCCTGACGTTACTGGCGGGAGTTGTGACGTAGCGGTTCCTTGTTTTTAACGCAGCGCGGGAGTTTGAGGAGAAGAGGACTGAGTGTAACCAGTCACCCAAGCAACTTGTAAGTTGTTTTATTCAGAAGATTCTAAGGCTTCGCTGTTTGTGAAACGTTCTCCGCGAGTTCAGCGTGTAATGCCGCGAACACCGGGGAGTTTTTAGAGTGTAGTCGGCTTTATTTGGCCGTGTTGTTGGCGTTAGCTCAACTCTGCTGTGTTAGCTCTTCATTGGTTTGTAAGCCGGCAGTGGGGGAGAATGACAGAGCAGATATAGACTCTGCCGCATACCTGTTTTCATGTGTTTTGCTCTCTTCAGTGTGCTGCTTTGTCAAAATGCCGTGTGAAAGGAAGCCGATGCGCTACGGCCACTCCGAGGGCCACACCGAGGTGTGCTTCGATGACACTGGGAGGTAAGTTTGAAAGCAGAAGAGACTCTCACTTTGATCACAGGGTGTGACAGCTAATACAGAAAATAAAAACTGTTAACTCTAACTCCATGTTCCATCTGTGGGGCCACATACGGTATGAGTACTGCATTACAAATAGACTCTGTGAATTATTAGTGTTAGTCTGCAGGTTAGTCAGACCAGGCCAGGCGGTATGAGCTTCAGCACATCAGTCTCACCCGTATGATGTGTTGTAGACAGTGTGTGCACCACCAGTTGACATCCTACTGGTGCTGCAAACCTCAGCACAGAAAAGTACCTGCACAGATTTAAAGGAGCCCCTCCATCTATGAAGGGTGCAACAGTCCTTGTTTTCCAGACCACAGTTTTGATGCATACCTCAGGTCAATTGAGGATGAATAACAAAAAAAAAAACAAGACTAAAATAGTTTTTGTCACGTGATCTCTTTATCATGATTGGATCCAAATATGGACTCAATTTTTCTGAGGCATTTCCAGTGATCTGCAGCTTCACCAAACTAGCATCCTTTAACTAGGCATCGGTGCTCCACATGGGTATCAAAGTATCCAAAGATGAAACCAAGGTAACGTGGGGGTTCGCATTGCAGTTTTGGTCTAAGATTAACTTAACTTTGCTCAATTATTTAAAAAAAAACTTGATTATTTAACACTCAGTGACTTTGTAAACACACTGCATTTATTGCAGTTAAAAAAATAAATTAATAAAATGTACACTAAAATATATAAATACATTACGAAATAAAAAAACATTGTAAATTAAACACAAATAAGTAGGTATAAGTATATTAGAATGACTAATAATACTCAGAAGAAGAAGGACCAAGTCAAATAAATTTGCTCCCACTTTAGTGCCACAACACACTGAAAGATCCTGTACATTTATGCAAATTTTATATTCAGTGACTCAGTCCAAGAACATGGAGGCGAGCCCGTTACAGCCCAGAGCAAACAGACAGCATGTTCACAATTATTCAGGCCAGCACAGCGGTTACTGGTTATACTGGGAGGGCTGTGGGCTTTGAACGTCCGCTGGTTGAACAGATTGGTCATGTTGCCGGATGGTGCAGATCTGTGTTTATTTTTGTCTTAATTGCCTTGCGGTCATGTCCCAGTGTTTAATATGACCCCCTCCCGGGTCCTCGCTCTTTGTGGTCAGCAAACACATCTGCCCCTCTAGTTTCTCATCTTTTTTCATTCCCTCATGTTCATTCCAAAAGTTTGAGCAAACTCCCTCCAGGAATCGGACATGTGTGAGCCCTTATATTGGCGCTATGCTGATTATTTTTCTCTCACTGGTCATTTACATAGATTACATTGTAGGCCCAAGGCTGAAGCATAAATCAGCACTTTAATCTAACCAATAACTTTTAATAATAATTGTTTTTTGTTGTTCATTCATCTTCCCTGGAAACACAGACAAACAACCATTCACGCTCACATTCATACCTGTGGATAATTTAGAATCACCTTTAACCCACGGAGACACGGGGAGACCATGAAAACTCCACACATGGTGGATTTGAACCAGGGCAACAGTGCAAAGCACTGTGCTGCAACTGAGTTTGAGTTCATCCAAGTTCTGCGCTACTGAATTAAAATAACAGTATTATCGATGCAGGGCTGGAAACATGTGAGCAGTCTCAGGACTGAGCACCGCTCTCACGGCTTTGAGACTTGCTGATTAACAGATTCTTGTCCAGTTTTAGTCTTTCTATAACCTGAGCTTGAACATTGTCCGCAGGTTCATGGTAACGTGCGGAAACGACGGAGATGTTCGGATATGGGAGAGTCTGGATGACGACGATCCAAAGTTCATCACCGTCGGGGAGAAGGCTTACTCTCTGGCGCTGAAGGTGAGATTCCCTCTGACTCTTCTGCAGATTTTCTGTACTGCTCCTCGTATCAGGACGTTCTGTAGCAAATCCGCGTGTGACTGCTCCACAGAATGGCAAGCTGGTAACGGCAAGCTCCAACAACACCGTGCAGATCCACACGTTTCCCGACGGCGACCCGGATGGCATCCTGACCCGCTTCACCACCAACGCCACGCACGTCGCCTTCAACAGCAGCGGCTCAAGAGTCGCAGCCGGATCCAGGTGCTCAAGATAGTCGGATACCTGCTGTTGAACTGTGTTGTCTCAGCTGTGTCGTAACTGACTGTGCTGGGGGCCTGAGCTAAAAGCCAAAGTTCTCCCTCTCGGCATATTTAAGGTTCAGATATTAGAGTAACTTTCCTATTAATGCTGAATATCTGTGCACACAGACTTTCTTTAAACCAGCTTTCTGTGTTAAAATGTGGCAGAAATCAGCCCGAGCTGCCTGTAATCTGAACCCAGGTGCAGTGCGTTAAAAATATCACATGAACCACGACTTCTGTATCCATTCAAAACTTCAGGCTGCAGTGGATTCAGTTTCTTGGATGAAACATCTCGAAGGGATTTTGTGAATGAATTGGGTTACAGCTGACCGCGCACACTCAGCTGCTGCTCCTGAGATGTTTTCCGCCTCTGATGCTGAGAGACGAGCACATGTCGCTTTGGCTTTGCTAAACCATGCACGTCCACTCTGCTTCAGGTGCTGCTGCGGCGCCCGGCGAGGCAGCCGTGCGTAATGCGATGAATGTGTGAAGCCTGCAGCACAAGGCGGTCCCATTGGGGACGTTATTGCTCCTTCAGTGCAGAATTATGAATCCTTCAGCGCAGCTGTGACGTTTCCACCTCACGGACGGATTGGTTTCTGATTAGTCCAGATTGAAGACAAACGTCTGTTTGCTGCCGGGAATGATTTGCCTTAAACAGGTTTATCACAGTAATACAAGCAGGGAGCAAGGCGCCGTATTGATGCTGCTATTTTCACACTGGTAATTTCTGTTGTGAGATTGATTGTTCAGATTCAGGCGTCTGTTAGGGCGGGTTTGGTGTCTGCCGGTGAGGGAAATCAGGAGTATTTTGCTGCTCTTTATCGATTTTACAATTTGCACTTGTATCAGGTCACGACTGATGCGCTTCTTCCCGTCGGCTCTGCCGCCGCTCTCTGGCTGGCGGTCGACGGTGTGAACACAAGTTGCCTGTGTGTGTTTATTCCAGATTTCTCGTTTTTTTTTTTCCACAGTGACTTCATGGTTAAGGTGGTGGAGGTGTCAGACAGCAGTCAGCAGAAAACCCTCCGGGGTCACGAGGCACCCGTCCTCAGCGTCACCTTCGACCCTAAAGAGGACTTCTTGGTAAGTGAGTCTTTCCTCTGACAGCAGAATTTGTAATAAATGTTTAAATAAATGCAAGCAAACCGCACAGTGTATAAAAAGTTGCTGCTGTGAGGAGTCATACAAGGAATCTGTAAGCCCGTCACACCCGTTGTGCTTCACACCTGTGTCGTCTTTGTCTTTCAGGCCTCTGCCAGCTGTGACGGCTCTGTGGTGGTGTGGAATATCGAGCAGCAGGTACATCAGCTTCTCAGCACTGCTAATGGAGAACAAGTCCTCGTGCATGTGTTTTCTACATGGTCTTTATCTGCTTTCTCAGACTCAGGTGATCAGTTGGCCTCTGCTGCAGAAGACAAATGACGCCAGTAACGCCAAGTCTCTGTGTCGGTTGGCCTGGCAACCTGGGATGGCAAAGGTCAGTGATGCATGTCTTTGCTGCTTTCACTGAGAAAAGAGGAACATCAGTCCTAAAGTAACAAAACATCTGCACGTGTCTCAGTTTTTAGCTGTTCCCGTTGAAACTAAGGTTCACCTGTACGAGCGAGGCTCCTGGGACCACGTGAGCACTCTGTCCGATGATCTACTCACACAGGTGAGGCCCAGTCAGACACTTGAAGGAGCTCTGCTTAATTATTGGTGGTACCAGGCGAACCCGTTAAGTGAGCTGCAGTTCATATTTTCATACAGCTCATGTCGGCGGACCGTGAACAGGTTAGCACCGTCCACTTGGAAACTGCATAAAGTTTTCGGATGGCCTGGAGCACAAAGGAGGGATGTGTAGGATAATTCTTTGCCACAAAATGCACCAACAGTACAAACACAGTTTTCAAAATAAAGCTCTGGATTTTAAAAGAAAGGATTAACTAAAAAATCCTACGTATTATTGCCAAGTCTGCTTGGTTAAAGCAGTTGAAGACTCATGAAAGACCATTTTGATTGGAGCTACTTGTGCTCTGTATGGACAAACGTACTGGCCACCCAAAGGAGCTGCTCAGCCGTGAAGCTCCTGGTGCACAGTTTTTGTGCTGATGCTGATGCCACAGTCTCCAGTTACTCAGTCAGCTGGTAGTGTTTACACGCTGTGCCTCAGCACTCAGCAACCCTGATTTACGTGTTCTGCCACTTTGCAGCCTGCATTCAAGGATTAAAGGTACAGTGTGTAAAACCTCACCGCAGGATGCCAGTACATTGCAGATTATAGTGAACTGTTTTCTTACCCCTCCCAACTCGAGTGAATAATCCTAGCTACGGTGGCCACTGAGGAGCAAGCAACTCTGGCCGCTGTTCATCTGTAGTGGGTGTGGACTGCCAGATGTTTACCACAGCCACGAGAATGCGTCAGTTTGCTGGAAGATTTAATTACACATTAATGAATGTATATTTATGAGTACAGCATTTTTCTGTTAAATAACCTCAAAAAATTACTTGCTGTACCTTTAAGTAGTGTGGCCTAATACTTTGCTCGTAGTGTGTATTCTGCATCATCATGCATGTTTGAGCTTAGAAGAGAATTTTATGATATCTTATTTATATCTGATATTTGTATCTGAAATGGCTTCATCATTGTTTTTTTTTTAATAGTTTAATTGATTTTCTTCTCCTTACTGTTTTTACAGCCCATAAATGTGGTGTCGTGGTCTCCTTGTGGGCGTTTCCTGGCAGCTGGCAGCGTGGGGGGGTTACTTACTGTGTGGGACGTGAACAGCAAGCTGTGTGTGGAAAGGTGAGAGGCGCAGAGCGAATTGAAGTGCATGGAGTCTATATTGTCAAAAGTATTCACTCGTCAGCCTTCACATATATGAACTTGAGTGACATCCTGTTCTTAATCCATAGGATTAAAATGATATCGGTCCACACTTTGCAAGTCTTTCCACAAGCTTTCGGGGTGTTTATAGGAACTGGATGCAGCTGCTCAGCCATGGAAACCCATCCCATGAAGCTCTACACACTGTTCTTGAGCTAATCTGAAGGCCCCATGAAGTTTGGAGGTCTGTGGTGACTGAAAATTGGTGACCTGTGTGCACTGTGTGCCTCAGCATCCACTGATCCCACTCTGAGTTACATGGCTTATCACTTCATGCCTGAGTTGCTGTCATTCCCAATCACTTCCACTTTGTTATAAAACCACTAACAGCTGACTGTGGAATATTTAGTAGTGTGGAAATTTCTCAGCAGGACTTGCACAGGTATCATCCTATCATGGCACCACACTGAAGTTCACTGAGCTCCTGAGAGCGACTCATTCTTTCACCGATTGTAGAAGCAGTCTGCACGGCTGAGTGCTTGGTTTATACACCTGTGGATATGGAAGTGAGTGGAACATGAAGAATAAAGTGCAAATAAGCTAAATTAGAAAGTGTAACCAAGTAGGGTTGCAGCAACAGAGTGTGAAAACGATATCTAAGATGCAGAAATGAGAAGAACAGGAATTTAGGAAACACTTTGGTCTCTTCAAACACCTGAATTCAGTGATTTGGATGGCGAGTGAATACTTTTGGAGAAAGGTGATGTCAGTCTTGTTGTAGTCTCTGTAAGAAAACACAGATGAACAGGAGATACTGATGGTCACTGAAGTTTAAGCTTTCTGCTGCAGGCAGAAACACGAGAAAGGCTTTACGGTGTGCAGCCTGGCCTGGCATCCGTCAGGCAGCCAGATTGCCTACACGGATACAGAGGGCTGCCTGGGCCTCCTGGATGGACTCTCCACCTCTGCAACTGACACCAATGCCACCAAGGTACTGCTCAAATACCCCCTGGTAGCTTCTTTTTTTTAGCTCCTGTGTTGTCAGTAATGCAGATATAACAACATACTAAGTCCCACATGTCTGCAGCTTGAACCTGTAAATGTTTAACCTTTAACCTCTTTGAAATTTGACTAATTTCTTCCTTCTTGTTTGACTTTCAGCAGGTGTCTGCAAAAAAGCCCACAAAAGACTACGACGACCTGTTCGATGATGACGATGACAGACTCATGGATGAAGGACTGAGCGACACCAACTCCCCAGCTAAGAAAGCAGCCGGAGGCGACGATGAAGATGACGACGATGATTTCTTGATGCCCGCGACTGGGCGGGTGAAGAACCGAGGAGCGTTCCTGGATGATGACAACTCGCTAGGTGGGTGAAGACAGATGGAAGATGAAAGTGTTGCAGCCATCACAAAGTACCAGGACAGTTTCACTGTTTATGTACTGTTTATTTAAAAGATGTTTGCTGCAGCTGTCGATTAATCTTCCAGTTGTGTTCTCGAGTTTTAGTCTTTAAAATGTCAGAAATAATTGAAACTGTATCAGAAAACTCAGGAACCAGAAAAACCAAAGAACGAGAGGAAGTTCTTACAAAGACGAGTCGGAGCTTGATGGTTGTGTCACCAAATAACCTCATAGATATGTTGGATCTGTGTTATTACACAGAATCAGAATTTGGGGATTTTGTTCTCATACCGTCTAAAAATTGTACAAATTTTGTGAAATAAGCAGGTGGTGAGGAGAAAGCTGAATTCTCAAGATCTAAATCACTAAATTTCAAAAGAAAACAATTATGTGGAGCTTAAACTTGCAAGTTTTTACATGAATATTTACAAGAAATCCCACAGCATGAGCTCGGATGTCGTGGTCAGGCAGAGCCATTAGAGCTACGAGCTGTTTGCATGGATTTCCATCTGCAGTCTGTTTAGCCTGTATGCTAACAATGCAGTGCCAGGACATTCATGTTGGGACTCTCCACTGTAATCTGCACACTGTACGGCTCAACTTCTTCACATCCTGTGAGCAAAACTGTCAAAATTAATTTACTTTTAGCATAAATAGACTTGGATATTCTACCAGGAACAGATTCAGTTAAAGGGACAGTTGCTCTGAAGGAACAGCACATAGCATATGAAACCAGTACGTTTTAAACTGTGTTTATTTGTTGTGATGTTGGATCACAGATAATGTGAGTAGCTGCTGCTTTGCTGCAGTTAATAGGAATCTTAATAAAGTAAAGTAAAGTGCAGGTTAATCTGTCGCTTCTTTTATCAATAATGATGAGCTGAAAAATTAGAGTGATTACAAAGTTGCAGGGTACTTTGATTTTGGACATGCATACATGGACAGACATATTTCCTTGTTCTCATTCAGACGCGGGGTCACTAAAGCTCGGTCAGGACAAATTCGGGGATGATGATGATGCGGGCAGCGCTGTGGAGCCTGCGGCTGCCCCACCGGTGCCCCTGCGTCCCGTCTATGACGGACCCCTGCCAACTCCTCCCCAGAAAGCCTTTCAGCCGGGCTCTACCCCAGCCCACCTCACCCACCGCTTCATGGTAGGACAGGCTGATGATTACAGCTTGTAAGTCTGAATCTTTCACACGTGGTAACGGCGAGCTGTGCCTCAGGTGTGGAACTCCGTGGGGCTAGTGCGAGGCTACAATGACGACCAGGATAACGCCATTGATGTGGAGTTTCACGACACAGCCGTGCACCACGCCATGCACCTCACCAACTCACTGGGTCACACTATGGCTGACCTTTCCCAGGAGGCTGTGCTGCTTGCCTGCCCCGGCACAGACGAGCTTGCTAGGTACGCCTCCGTCTGATCATCTCAGTGTTGTTTTTTTTAAATTCTTCTTCTTTCAGTGCACATTTCCCCTCTCCCCCTCCCCCCAGTAAGCTGCAGTGCCTCCACTTCTCCTCATGGGACACCAATAAGGAATGGATGGTCGACCTTCCGAAGGGGGAGGACGCGAGGGCGCTTTGCCTGGGTCAGGGCTGGGCAGCAGTCGCCAGCAGCACGCTGATGATCAGGCTCTTCTCCATCGGAGGAGTCCAGAGAGAAGTGTTCAGCCTGCCGGGGCCCGTAGTCTGTATGGCAGGACACGGAGAGCAGCTGCTCGTCGTCTACCATCGGGGTTAGACACAGACACACACAGTATTGCCGTGTTTGTGGTATCACTGCTGTGTTTGTGTGTTTCTCAGTAATATACACAAATAATTCTGCAGGAAAGCAAATGCAGTGCTCACTGTGACTGACAGCTGCAGCAAATCCTTTAACTTCACTAAGTTATTTCAGCGAAACCGTCTTGAACCAATCACTGCCTGGAGGGCTGAAGAGATGATGCAAGAGATGAGAGTAAAGGCCACCCACCATTGTTGCGCTGCTGTCTGTGATCCATGTTTAAATACTGCAGTTTGCCACGTCATCTTCCAGCTCTTACACCTGTGTCTCATTTTCCACCATCAGCCACAGGTTTCGATGGGGAGCAGGCTCTGGGTGTCCAGCTTCTGCAGCTCAGTCAAAAAAAGAGGCAGCTAATCAACGGCGAACCCCTCCCTCTGTCACAGCAGTCCTACTTGTCCTGGCTTGGCTTCACAGCCGAGGGTCAGTCTGTCAACATATTATAATTCAAAATGTCCCAGACTTTATTCACGCGTCACAGAATCTAAAGAGGAGCAACATTTCTTTGCTGCTGGTGATGATTTCTAACATGCCCGCCTGGTTTGTGTTCTGTGGGGTTTTTTTTAGGTACCCCGTGCTACGTGGATTCAGATGGGGTGGTGCGAATGCTGAACCGCTCCCTGGGAAACACATGGACTCCAGTGTGCAACACCAGGGAGACCTGCAAGAGTAAATCGGATCACTACTGGGTGGTTGGCGTGCACGAGAACCCGCAGCAGCTCAGGTGAGCTTTCCGATTTAATTTTATGAAGAAATTTGAATTATCGTCTGTTTTTCCTTTAATAACTTTTGGCTTTTGAGAGAGGTAAAGTTTAGTATGACTAAAAAGCTTTATGGCTTAAAATAAATGTTTAAGTCTTACAAACAGCTTTCAGGGGATAATAAAAATAGTTAGAAAAGTACAATCCTTTTATTTTTAAGAGGAACCCTGTTCAGTTTTGTCTGAAAGAGTTTACATTTAGATTCTACTGTGTGAAATCTCAGATGGAGGAATTCTTACGCTCCCACGTTATGTGATTTAATGATCTGGTATCTGAGTCACTGCCAGGCCACAGCCTGATTGATATATGCAGACTGTTCATATTGCTCCTTGGAGGCGGTCTTCCTCTGCTCAGGTCCCTTCTGTCCTTGTCCTGTCAGGTGTATTCCATGTAAAGGCTCCAGGTATCCTCCCACCCTGCCCAGACCCGCCGTGGCAATCCTGCCCTTCAAGCTGCCTCTGTGTCAGACCACCACAGAGAAGGGGCAGATGGAGGTAAACAGACACAAGAATGAGGTTTTACATTTAGGATCCATCAACTATTTCTGGCATCTTATTTTCTCCTCCCTTTGCACTCAAAGATTTGTTTAAAAAATGGTTTTAATTGGGTTGTTACAGGTAACTTCAGGGAAATTGAGCAGCTCTCTAGCCACCATATACAGATAATCAGCCAAATACAGTCAGTGGTGGCATATATTTTATATGAAGAACTGGCTTATTGAGTTATAACCCCCCCCACCCCCTCCCCTCATGGTTATTCAGGAGCAGTTCTGGCGTTCAGTCCTCTTCCACAACCACCACAGCTTCCTGTCCTCTAGTGGCTACGAGATCGATGAGGATGCCCAGAATCAGTCCCAGAAGGAGCAGCAGGAGTTGCTCATGAAGATGTTTGCAGTGAGTATGAACACACGCATGAGTGATTTAGACCCTGCTGATGCACACACTCACGTAGACTTGTTGTTTTCTTACAGTTGTCCTGTAAACTGGAGCGAGAGTTTCGCTGTGTGGAGCTGGCAGAGATGATGACCCAGAATGTGGTGACTCTGGCCATACGATACGCGTCCCGGTCCAGACGCATGGCCCTCGCCCAGCGGCTCAGCGAGATCGCCCTGGAGAAAGCCAACCAGATGCAGGAAGAAGAGCAGGAGGAGCAGGAAGAGGAGCCAGACTACTCTAGCGTGAGACGGAGCTCTGGGTAATGTCAGAATGCAGTGTTTCTTTCACTGTTTGTGTCAGTTATTCTGGACTGCCTGGTTTTGGCCAAAATAACAAACCTCACCAATTATACTATTAGACAGTCAGACACAACTCTTTTAAAGGTAGATACCAGCAGGTTATCTGAGTGTTGTCTTTCATCCGGTGAAGCCACTACAGTGGAGAGTCAGGCTTGTCATTGGAGGCAATCTCAGTGCAGAGATATCGAGATGAGACTCTGCAGCCAGTGGCTGTCCCACATCTCCACAGTCTGAGGCTGTCCTCCAAGAGGGAAACGCTCGCCCCCACAGAGGGGCTTTATCAGAGGCTAACTCCAGACGATGCAGACGATGGAACGGCCTTCCTGCGGCACTGACCTCAACCCCACTGAACACTGTTCGTGCCAACACAACCACACTAGCTGACCTGTGACAAATGCTGTTTGAAGAATGGGATGCCTCCAACATGGCATTTGTTGTAGCTTCCGAGCTTTAGGTGTAAACGCGCGCGCCTCCTCCACTAATGTTTGTAGTTTCTAAGATAAGATTACAAGCATCAGTATTGGCTCTTTTTGCACAGGTACGGCCACACCGAAGTCACAGGAGGACGTTACAGCAAAAGACATAATCAGGAGGAGGATGAGGATCAGGAGGAAGGAGGAGAAGAGCTCATGGAGGAAGAGGACGGACAGGAGCCGGAGGAAGCAAGAGACACTAAAAAGCGTCAGTCCTACCTCTTAATTCAGCTCACTTTGCACAAGATGTCAATGCTGCAGCTAACAGGCCTCCTTCATGTCTTCAGGTGTGAATCCGTTTGCTAAAGAAGCAGCTTCGCCCGTCGAGCCGTCGCCGACTGCAGGTGAGTGAACACATCCTTATTGACCTACAGGCGTGTCAGTGATTCAGAGCCTGGGTTTGATTTAAATCGGAGTCTTTGTCAGTTGTTGCCGTTGGCAGATTTCTAGCGATCAGCTGTGAGACTCCGGTCACTCACATGAGGACCAGGTTTTAGGTGCTGAGAGGAATCTCATGTGATGAGTTCCTGACGCCTCTCGTTTGTTTTTCAGTTGGTAAAATGGGACGTGCCAATCCTTTTAAGGTAAGGACTAAAAATCATTTTTTTACTGTATCTAAATGAAGCACATGGTCTCACAACCTTTTAATTTGCAGTCATTTTTACTTTATATTTATACCATAAATAAAAGCTGAAGGATTCTGAATATGAATAAAAACTTAAGAGCTTAAAGGGCTGGAAAGTGGAGATGCTGGTGTTAAAGGTTTAGCTTGGTTTAGCTAGATTGGAAAAGAAGATGGTTTACAGTTCTTAGTGGATGCCTTGTTTTGTTTATTGTGTGATTTGTTGACTGTAATCGAAATATTAAACCTCTTGAAGGCTATCCTTTAAATTTTCATTTGTTCAGGTCCCCGGTTCAGGGAAACCGTCAGCTTCAGCCGGTCAGCCGCGAGTAACGAACATCCTGGACAACATGACGTCCAGCAAGAAGGCGGCTCAGCTCAGCAGCTCCGGGGGGAAACCCAACAAAAGCCCCGTGCTCAAACCTCTGGCCCCCAGGCCCAAGACCAAGGTACCATCATCTCCCCACTCCTCTGATATGCCGAGGTCTCGTACTGATGCAACCTTGAAACATGATGCGTCTCGAGGTCCGTTGATTTAAAAACGTCCTTTTTTTTCCCTGTGAAGACTCAGACGACTCTGCTGCAGATGGCTGGCACTAAGGCGGCTAATAAGAAGGCTCAGAGCACAGAGAACACAGAGCCGGCTGCAAATCTGCAGACACGAGCAGACGCCGCGCCTCCAGCGCCACCTGCAGATGACTCTGAAAACAAGAGGTAAAAGATTTCAACAGTCAGACGCTTTGAACATCGGAAGGTTCCACGCAGATTCTACATTCAGGCCATTTTTAAAAAGTCAGCATTTGTTATTCCCTGTGCTCATTTAGGCCAAAGACGGGCTTCCAGCTCTGGTTGGAGGAGAGCAGGAAGAGCATCCTAGCCGACAACCCCGACTTGGAAGAGACCGACATCATCAAGGAGGCCATGGGACGCTTCAGGACGCTGTCGGCAGAGGAGAGGCTGGTATGACACATCAGGGGCTGCAGAGACAAACATGCTGCAACGGGGAAAGAATGAAAAAGAGAAATAAGAAATAAATACGAAGCTTAAATATAAAGAAATGAATCCAAAAGTTTAAAATCACTCTGTTTATAATATAGGCAAATTGTGTTGTGCTGCAGTGCCACGTTAACAAAAAGGGGGAAGAAAATCCATTTTTTAAAAAACATATTTTCTCTGAAGTGCTGCGTCTCAGCTGCGGTCAGTCAATAGGTGAGTAAATGAGGGCGGTAGTGCCAGCGATGACACACATCCTTTGATCCACCTGAGTGTTTCTGTGGGACCCTGCTCCTGACCCTGCATACATCAAGACGCTCAGCAGAAAGAGAGGAAGTGAGGGTGAACTACGGGAGGTGGGTGGGGGGTGGGGGGGGGGGGGGTACCCCAGGGTTCCTGGGAAGGCGGGCACGGGTGTTTGGGGGGTGAGGGGCCAAGGCATTGGAGTTTTGATAATTAT
>VOQJ01011759.1:7594-19285 GCA_015052665.1 Apistogramma diplotaenia | reverse complement strand
AGAATGGGGGAGTGGAGCAGGTGAGAAGAGGGTAGTGGGGGGGGTTTTGGGGGGGGGCGGGGGGGGGCCGCGGGGTGGAGGGGGAGTGAAACTGGCAACAATAGAGTGTGTATGATAGACAGAAGGAGCTTTTACACCTGATATTCTGCCTGCCTGTCTGTCTGTGGTTGGTGTTATGGCAAGCTAATGCAAACCTTTTAAAACCACTCAACACATAAATCTACCGGCTTAAATCTGATAGCTTGCCATTGAGGTTTTCCACCTGTAAGGCCAAATAGGGCTAACATCATGACCTAATCAATTTTGCAAGATTATTACAGGGCATTCGTGTGCTAGATGGGGCTCAATACAAGTGCCAAGAATGGGAGACGGGAAGAAGGCAAGCAGTAAAGGTCACAAGCCATAATTGAACTTTTCAAAGTGATAAGTAAATGATCTCTTCAGCAACTGGTCGTACTCCTCACCTCATAATATCTACTTAACTCTCTGTTTTTATTCTTTTTCTATCACTGAGAATTTGTCTGTCATCTATCACCACACAAAACAGCTCCAAAGCTGCTTAAAGTGGACATTTCAACAGTGTTACACACAAAGATCACCGTGGTGTAATATTCAGTCTGTAAAAAGCAGCACGTCCACCTACCTGAACAGCAGCGTAGGTAGTGTGTTGAGGTCTGTCTCACTCCTTGGGATGGCCATTTTACACTTTTTATAGCTTATTTTCCTCTTTGGTGTATTTTATTCATTTATTTATTGGTTTTGTGTTTAACTACACAGCTTGATATCATGTGTGATGTCACGGTGTCGAATTTTGCCTTTCATGGAGGTGACATGTTTAATGCTCAAGCAGTTTTGCAGATTGAATCTTCTGAAGTCAGAAGAGTTTCCTGCCCCTAGTAGTTCTGGAGAAAATGAATGTTTCCTTGATTTCCACAAGTTGCTGAGCACAGTAGACTGTGTGATAGTACAGAGAAAATATGGGATATGACCGCCTATACTGAAATTATAAGTAGATAAATGATACATTTAAGAAATGCAATAAATGTAAAACAAAAAAAAATCATGAAAACATGTTCTGTTACTGTAACATAAACCATAATGAACAGTGTACACAGTTTAATTTTAAGTAGGATTCCTGGCAAAGGCATTAATGCATGTTATTTTTAAACATGCTGCCAGGTTAGCTGCACTTTTGAAAAGAGTTTTCCGTGTTCAGTGGGGGAGTTGTGATTGCTCACTTTTACCTCTGAATATGTGAATTGGATGTTATGGCTCCCGGTTTGAGTCCCATCTGCTGCTTCTTGTAGCCCTGTTGGACAGTCAGTTTTGTCAGTCCTGCCACAATCCCAGATTTAAACAGTTAACTGTGACAGCACAGTGTTATCATGAGATAAGACTAAGTCTACAAACCAAGATCTGAGTTACCCCCGAAAATAATGTGTCCAACACGCCACAGTTCCCATATGCTGCTGCAGTTGTGGTTTTTCCCAGACTGCTTACAGTACCTTTGTGTGTGGTGGCTCAGTGTTGTGCAGGCAGTAGACTACAGTTGGGTTTGGGTCTGACAAACTGAGACCAATTTCTTCAGCAGGATGGGGGTGCACAGGCGGACAGTAGTTCAGTATTGTTAAGGGAGACCTCTGTCTCCAGAACTTGTGATGATCGCTGTGAGGAGACCACGTATAGATGCACACACATTCAAAGTGCAGCGATGGCTGCTAGAAATACACAGCGTGACAAAGTCTGAGGAGGGTTGTCTTAAGCTGAGTCCAGTTGCAAATATGAGGAAAAAGCATGGGAAGACTACAAATGTTTGTGTGTTTGTCATGGAAGACAGACGTGTTCCAGGTTCATGGTTACTGTGAAATATGCAAAAGAAACAAGAACTGCTGTCAGACTCTGGCAGCATCTTGTAAGGTACACACATGTAGATACAGTATCTCTCTCAAACACACTCACTGGTACACAAAGTATTCTCTTGCTGTGTTTGTTATTTGCAAAATATTGTGCAAAATACAAAAACAGTTTAATAATTTTTCCCAATGTTGCTGTGACTGTGAAAAAAAATACAAATTCCACCAACATCAGAGGCATGAAAGTGAAAACAGAGAATTACAAATATTCTGTTTCACTGACATAACTGGTGTCATTTCACCATTAATATAAGCAATAATATATGTATATTTTGTGAAAGGGAAACATCACACTATTGTAAACAATATTGTAAACAGGCAACATTGCAGATTTACAAAGAAACATATTGTAAGCACTAAAACCCAGCCACACAGGGCACAAGCCAGTGTTCTCTAAACCTACATAAAAGGGCAGGGTTGCATCAGGTTTGTCAACCACCAGCGTGCTGGTGGAAATGATGCTACTGTTAGCCAGCAACAAAGGGAGAGGGGAGGGGGAAGGCATGTTAGGAGGCAGGGAAAGAGAAGGAAAGGCAGGAGGTGAGAATAAGGACTTTAAATGTAGGGATAATGACTGGTAAAGGGAGCGAACAGGCTGATATGATGGAAAGAAGGAAGGTCAATATATTGTGTGTGCAGAAGACCAGGTGGAAGGGATGCAAGGCCAGGAGCATTGGAGGTGAATTCAAACTGTTCTACCATGGTGTCGATGGGAAAAGAAATGGAGTAGGAGTAATCTTGGAGCAAGAATACATGAATACTGTTGTGGAGGTGAAGAGAGTGTCAGAGAGGACAATAAGTTTGAAGCTGGAAATCAAAGGGGTGATGTTAAATGTTGTCAGTAAACATGTCTTAAAGGTTGAATGTTAGTTAGAAGAGAAAGAGGAATCCTGGAGTAAGTTGTGTTAGTAAGAGTGTTCCCAGGGGGGAGACAATGGTAACTGGTGGTGACAACGGACATGTGGGTGAAGGGAACAGAAGTGATGAGGAGGTGTTGGGTAGGTATGGTGTTAAAGAGAGAAATGTAGAGGGACAGATGGTAGTGGATTTTATGAAAAGAGTGGAAATGGCAGTGCTTAACCACATCAAGAAGAAGCATGAACATGATGTACATGGTGCACACAGGTGAACTATATATTTGAAATTAAGATGAGGACGCAAGTGAAGGTAGAGGCAAAAATGTGAATGTTGCACAGAGTTCAGGGAGGAGTTGAGCCAGACTCTGGGTGCCAGATGATTGAGAAAGTACAGTGGAGTGATGAAGGTGTTTGGTGCATCATTTGGACAGACAACAGAGGGTAAGGAGACTTTGTGATGGAATGAGGAAGCACAGAAAAGTATCCAAAGGAAGAGGTTAGAAAAAAGTTTGAATGTCAGGGACCTGAAGGAACTAGACAGGAGTACAGCAAAATGAGAGGTGGCAAAGGAAAAGGTATAAAGTGAGTTGTAAGTGAGTTGTTAAGTAGAGAGGTGACAATGAGTGAGCAGCAGTGTGGCTTCATGCTGAGAGAGTGAAACAGATGTGACGTTTGCTTGGAAAATGTCGATGGAAAAATATAAAAAAGGTCAGAAGAAGTTGAGCTGTGCATCAGGAGAATGCATGCCACACGTGCCAAGAGAAGACCTGTGGTGCTGCATGAGGAAGTCAGGTGTGGCAAGTATGGCGGGTGCTGAACGAGTACAGTGAGACAGTGGTGAGGTGTGCAGTTGGAGTGACACATGGTTTCAAGGTGGAGGTGGGATTACTAGGCTATGTGTACAGTAAAGGCTGTGAGCCACTTCTTGTTTGTAGCAGTTATGGTCAGGTTGAGTCTCCATGCACTATGATGTTTGCAGATGACACTGTGATCTGTAGTGAGGGGAAGTGGAAGAGAGGCCGGAGAGGTGAAGGCATATTCCGGAGAGGAGTGAAAGTCAGTAGAAGTAAGACAGAATATGTGTGTGTGAATGAGCGGGAAACAGATGTCACAGTGGAGCTGCAAAGAGTGAAGGTGGATTAATTTAAATACCTGGAATCAACCATTCAAAGCAATGGACAGAACACTAGAAAGGTGAAGAAGAGAGCACAGGCGGGGGGAATCGGGTGGAGATGTAGATCAGGTGACGTGACAGAAGGATAGCATCAAGAGTGAAAGGGAAGGTGAAGACTGCAGAGATGTAGAGAAGAATGACGTGCTGAGAGTTGGTGTGACAGACATGAGGTGATATGGCAGATGATCCACTGTGGTGATCCCTAAAGGAAACAGCCAAAGGAAGAAGAAAAAGAAAATACTGAAAGCACTAACAGTTGCAATACGGCAACCTCATCTATTAGCGACTAGAGATCATCATGTGATTCTTTCTATTAAAATCGTACCCAAAATTCTATTGCCAAATGCTTTATTATCCACCATCAATGAAATGGCAAGAACAAGAGTGATGTGCAGGGTGATATAAAGTATTTCTTTTGTTATTGTAACTGATAATTGTATTCTTGAAAGAAAGCAACCATAACAGTTGCTTCAAGATACAATAAATTCTCATCTTAATACTGTATATTACAATCATCTGTACCAGCCAAAAATAAGCTTGATCATTTACAAATCCACAAAATATTACTGCATTAAAATACTGTATGTGAGTACTTTCTAGGTTTTCCATCTGCATCGCTTCATGGCAGTCTTTTCTTTCCCTCCATCTGTTATAGCCCGCCTTTCTCCTCTGTGGTCGGCCCATTAGCTGGGTGACCAGTGGACTATGACAGGGTGGCCTGGTCATGGCAACACACAGCTGTAACATGGATGGTGCCTTTCACATTAGTGTGGTGAACAAGGAGAACAGGAGCAGGAGCTTTTCCATTAGCACCTCCCACGAGCTGCCAAGATCCTGACAGAAGGAGCGCGACAGAGGGCGGGAGAGAGAGAATGAGATTGCCCATGTTTTCAAATGGCTGCTTCTTAACAGTATGGCAGTGGCCTGAGCCAAGCTGTATGCAGGACTATTACTCCATATTAACAGTGTGAGAAAGTGGGAGAGTAAAGTGGGGGTGCAGGGTGCGGTAGTTGGTGTACAAAATATTCTGGGTGCAGACAGAATGCAATGATTTGCAAATAATTTAAACCTAATATTAAGCAGAGAATATTACATAGTTAAATAGAGAGAAATCATTGATTTTTGAAAATCTTATTTGAAATCAACACGATGACAAAAGGTCAGTCGGACATGTTTACAACTTTGCTGCATCACCTCTGATTATTATTAGATTATATCACTCTGTGTGTTAGGAACTGGAGACACAAATCACTATAGTTTTGAGAGCAAAACCTTTACTTTTAAATTTCAGATGATCAAGAATTAAGGTTTTGCTTTTGTCATGACATTTTGTTTCATAATGAAATGAATAGTTTCAGTAGTTAACAGGTTTGGACCGTACAAAGGCCAGTTTAGTGCTACGCACACTGATGCACCTCCGTACCACCACAGACGCTTTCTTTGAACTGTGAGCTGCTACAGAGGCAAAGGTGCGATCGATCAAGTGTCCGTGATTTCCAAAAAGAATTTCACATTTTTAATGGTCACCTCAGTCATTCTTAAATAGGCTTGGGCCCAGAGAAGCTGTTGCCATTCATGGAATTTTATGTGAATAATTATTTTAATTAGATTTTGTCGATGCGGCAATGAACAGATTTTCACAAGTGTTTTGAAGAATTTTATCTGAGCCATGTAATGATGTTATGTAAGTATTAGGTGGGTAATGTGGGTATTATGGCTGTAGATGATGTAATTGATCATTCATAAAAGCAAACATAAACGAAGCAAAAACATTTCTTTTGTTTGTCTTTATGGTAGATTCAGTTAAACAAATGATTAATATATTTGTAAACCACTTTATTTCATAAAACAGCCTTTTTTGGAAATGAGGGTTTGATCATTTACATTGTATAATATAATATGTCATCAGCACTCAAAATAAACTCTCATTTGACTGATGCACATGCCAGAACAATTAAAATTAGCTGATATTTCATGCAGTAGTATGGATTTGTTTGCATGTGATGCGTGTGATTTCCTAGAACGTTACATCTTTTCTCTTCCTTTTAACTTCTTCTTTTCCAAAGTCTTGAGGTATAATTACAACAGAGCTCCTGAAATGGATTGCCGAACATTTCATCAATGGTTTACTTTTTAAAATTTATTAGTTTTCTTCTTTACCTGCAAAAGGGAGCAGTGGCGTCTATGTTGATAAAGTGATCAAACGGCGATGGTCTCATTTGCTGTGATCACAGGGACACAAGTTCTCAAGCCAAGTCTACCTAGTTCTTCCTTTATTTCATCTTTTTTGTTTTGTGTTTCGGCGTCTCCTTCTTCTCCTGTCGGTTCCCTTGTAATTTGACATGGAGATGCTCGTTATGGCAGATCAAAGACAGCCATCTGTGGTCTGTCAGCCTCGCTGAGACAAAGTGGGAGGCAAGACGAGAAGATCTACAACATGCATATATCAGAAAGAATGAGATGGGAAAAGAGAGTCAATGAGATATGCATGCATTAACAGGCTGTGGCAGGAGAGTGTAAGGAAAGAATTTACCTGCAAAATGAAAAACTAGGAGAGCAAACAAAAGAAGGAAAGAGAAAGTTTTTGAGAGACGGGGAGACAGATCTGGCAAAAAGAAGAAAAAGCAAAGAAATAATAACTGTGTGAATCAGCCTGTGAAATTCACCTTTCCTTGTATCAGTTTATTTAATTAGCAGAAAGACTTTCCTCCCAAGAAGAAGAAAGTTTAACTGACTAACAAATACTCAGTGGAAATTCCTGAATCTCTTTATTGCCGGTGACTGTCTAATAAGTGCTTCCCTGATAAGTGCATGCACAAGACTTTGTATGACAGACGGTAGTTGCCTAATGATGAAGGGCACGCATTACATGAAATAAGGCAGGAATGGACAGGACAGGACACTCCAGGAACATAATGGTACAAGCCCATCATTACACAGGACAAGACACAGCAGAGGACAGGCCATAAAGTGATTGAACTCTCTCAAGAGAGATAAAAGAGATGAGAATGACAGAGTGAGGTACAAGGGATGAAAGAGTTGTGGAGAGGACAAAAGAATGAGTGAAGGAGGGATGAAATAGGAGGACAACTCCACTCAGAAAGACCCTATCCCTCAAAGTAATGATGATGTCTTAGTTGGTTAAAAAGCAGTGCTAAGTATTGGCCGTGTTGAATATCCGGGAGAGCCGGCTTGGAGAGATGGATGACTTCTTAAGTAACAGCATCCTGATAGATATGTTGGCACAGGAGCTGAGCATGACGCTTACTGTAAGGAGAAGAGGACGTGAAATATTACAATGGCAGGAAAAAGAGAAGGGGAGGGTTGGGAGAGGAGACAGGCTGATAGTAACACTTCAGTCATGTATTTATTGTGATTAAAAGTTAAATAAAGTACCTTATCTATAAATGGAAAAAAAAAACTTTAAAGCTTTAATTTTCAACAAAACTCTTGGCTGCTTGGAGACAAGTCCCAGTTGTCCTGCTGCTTCTCTCACCATAGCAGGACAACCAGGAGGTTTATTTATGTCTCCTTAAATTAGATATTACACATTATAACTGTTACATTGTATACATGTGTGGACAACAAGGGTGATGTGCAGAGCTGAATCGGGATAAAGCTGATGAGCCATACCAAGAATATATGGGAGAGAGTTGCTGAAGCTAGATTAAGAAGAGAGGTGATGATAAGCGAGCAGCAGTATGGCTTCATGCTGAGAAGTACAGAGAAGGCCAGAAGGATTTGCACTGTGTCTCTGTGGCTCTAAAGAAAGCATATGATAGAGTGCCAGGAGAGGAACTCTGTTACAGCACTAAGAAATGAGGAGCGGCAGAGAAAATTGCGAGGGTGGTGCGGGACATGTTTGAGGACAGTGAGACAGTGGAGACGCGTGTGGTAGGATCAAGGTGGGGGGTGGGATTATTCAGGTGTCGGTTCTGAGCCTCTTCCTGTTTGTTGGTGATGGACAGGCTGACAGGTGAGTTCATGCAGGAGTCTCCGTGTTTGCAAATGACACTGCAATGCATGGTGAGAGCAGGGGGCAGGTGGAAGAGAGCCTGAAGAAGAGGAGGTATACTCTGGAGAGAGGAGGGATGCAAGTCAGTAGAGGCAAGACAGAATACATGCATGTGAATGTGAAGGAGACAGGTGTAACGATAAAGCTGCAAAGAGCAGACGTAGTGAAGGTGGAAGAGCTGGGGTCAGCCATCCCAAACAATGGACAGTGTACAAGAAAAGAGTGGGAGGACGAGTGTTTTGGAGACAAAGTTAGAGGTGAGCTTTAGAACATGAGAGTGGATATTTCAGGCAAAGGATGTTAAATATGGAACTGGCAGGCAGGAGGAACGGAGGAAGACCACAGAGCAGATTAATTAATTCACTTTAATAATTAAAGTGAAGGAGGGCATGCAGAGGGCTGCTGTGACAGAGGAGGGTTTGGATAGGGCGAGATGAAGGCAGATGATCTTGGTGGGACACTACAAACATACATGATTTTGAACCAAGAGATCCGCGCGTGGACATGCTGTTTTCAGACGTTCACGTTTTGGTTTCATTGCTTCGTTTTGAGGTTCAGACAAATAGTTTTTAATTTTGCTCTTCATTGGTTGTTTGAGGTTTTGTTAAGAAAACAACTTGGTTCTGGTTGAATAGCCTAAACACTGCAATTTTTCTTAAGCTAGAATTATCCCATGCTGCCTCGGGCCTTTAGGTAAACATCTTAAAAATGCAGTGTTTTTCCTCTGCTTCTTTAACAAATCTGCATAAATTAGCAAGGCAGCATGTTGTGGATGGAGAGGTATATTGCTGTATTATATACAGAACACTGGATTCTCTTTTTGTAACTTTAATATCATCAAGGTGATCACAACACTTTGGTGGAAATAGGTTTCATGAAGCAATAACTTGAGCTGGAATTCAAAAAAAAAAAATCCAAAACAACAAATGCATTTTTCCACAAGACCTGAAATCTGAACATTTCATTGGCACTTTTTTAGAGCTTGTACATATTTAAATATCTGAAAGAGAACCTTTTATTTCCACTTAATATGCTGTGGTTAAGAGAGAGCAAAAACCTGAAGCTTACATTTGAAAATATGTCCATTTATCATCACCTTTAGACTGCTCTTACCCTCGAAGGGTTATTTTGTCTGATGGGACTGAACCAGCCCTCCTCCCCAACCACTCCAATAAGTGTTTTTCAATTACTGCTGTCAGCCGGTAATCATCCAGTGATGAATAGTGTGATATTCAGCCTTTATATTCATCTGCCTTCTTTGTTATATTGTTTCTAGACAAGGCTACGCATGTGTGTGAGAGAGTAGGAAGAGAGGTAGCCTAATATATTTTTCCTAGAAGGTGAGATTAAAGATTAAATGAACTGCAAAGTTAATGAATTTTGCCTTGTTTTTTTTTATTTCATAAACACAAACAGATATGAATGTTGCCTTTCAGAACAATTAAACAAGCCATTGTGATTCCTGAGGAGAAGCTGTAGATTTTATTTTGATCAAATATTTATGATTATTACTCATGGTGATAATTATTGCAATTCATTTCTCTTTTCCTCTGTTTTCCATGCAAACAACAGAAGGAGAGACACAAACAAAAGTGCCTCGATCTTATCTTTAGAAGCATTATGTAAATGCAGTATTATGCAGAAAGCATGTAATCACACCAAACAAGGCAAAGCGGACAGGGGCAGCACTAATTTTATTATTGTATTTTTGGATCATTACAGCCAGAGCAGAATGGTCAAATATTAATGCTGTAAAGACTGTGTGAAAATAACATATTCACATATAAATGGTTACCTAAAGTACAAAAACAAAACATTGAAAAACATATTCAGTAATGTGGTTTGATAGCACTGTTGTTCATTGTTGGAAGGATACGGGGAACTTTAGTGGAGGTTCCAGCTTCCTGTTCCTGTTTACCAGCCTTGTTAGAAGTAATAGTCAGATGCCCATGTGAGCACAGAAACAGCCTTAACAAGCTCCTTCCCTTCCTCATTTCCTATTAGTAACAGGCAACAGCTTTTATTTTGTGCTGCAATACTCACCAAACGTATTAATTTTTATTAATTCATTTTTTTTAAATGTCATAAGAGAACAGGTCAGAGATTAGAGACAGTTGAGATTTTGCACAACTGTCCAGTTTCAGTGTTTTAGTGCCAGATTAGAAACTGTTGACTTGAATTAATTAAGATTTTTCCCGGCAACCTCTCAGCAGGTAAGTCAGCAATGCTTCTGCAGTACTGTGGCATAAGAAACAGTCACTTTAGTGTCAGAACAGTCTGAGCATTAAAAAGCTGAAACAACGTCACAAAGCTTCTAAATGAATGAGACTAAGCATTTACCTTGCTGTGACTGTTTGCACTGCCAAAGGAAACAGAAACTGAATTGTACTGTAAACATGTGTAATAGCTCACTCTGCATACACTGCTCAAAAAGATTAAAGGAACACTCTGAAAACACACCAGATCTCGATGGGGAAAGAAACAACAAAACATTGATTGTTTGGTCAGAAACATTCACACCTGCAGGTCGTCATTTTGCAGGGATCCTTGCACCAATTAGAAGATACGAGTCCTGCTGATGAGTTAAGGACCTTCTACGGCCCTGTCCAGCTCTCCTGGAGTAACTGTCTGCCTCCTGGACTCTCTTCAGACTGTGCTGGGAGACACCTGGCAGTGACGCACACTGATCTTCCATCCTTGGGGATTTGGACTACCTGTGCAGCCTCTGTAGAGTCCAGAGATCATCTGATGTTACAAGCAGTGGCACTGACCCTAGTCAAAAACTGACAAACAACTGCTTCTACTACTTAACTGTTTAACTGACTTGGTGCTAAACTCTCATTAAAAGGTTCCTTTTGTCTGCAAAGACGTCAACATTTACAGCATTCAGTGTTATTCCCATGGAACAGTACACTGGTGTACTGATACAACAACTTGTTAACGTGCTGGCTGTTGTAAAGACAGTATATTAGTAAAAAATAGAAATATAAGTAAAGTATATTTACATTTAATAGCTATTGATATATTAAATCAATCATAAATTTTACTGTATAATGTTGTGCTTATCTGTGTTTATCAAAATATTGAAATCAAGGTGAAGCTAGGGTGAATTAAAACTAATTAAATTTTTCTTACACTATGAGTAAGTAACTCCAACACACACATCCACAAAAATGCAGACGTGTGAATAATGCAAACCCCTGCAGGCATTATGTGTTCCTCAGCCATCACTACATGGTAGAAATCTTCTCAAGTCATTTCCTAGAAACAATAAAGTAAAATACATGTACAGGCAGAGGAAGGACTCCCTGCCCTCCTCCTCCTCCCTCCTCTCCGCTCCTGTTTTCCCTCTGGTCTCCATCTATCACATCCAGCGGGTACCACAGGCCACTGACCAAGCCTGTCCTCCCGTCATTAGCCCTGCGTTCTCCCCACGCGATCCATGTGGCTACCCCTGTCTCCTCTCTCCAGCCCGACACCCCATAATAATATCTCTTTCAACCTTCACACCGTGATAAATAGGAGTGCATAGAACAAAAGGGATGGTGAGGGAAGAGGGAGGGAGAGCAGGGGACGTCTAAGAGAATCGGGATGAAGAAAAGAAAAAAGCTGGGTGCTGATGTGGTCCGTGTGTGTGCAGTTGTTCCAGCAAGCTGTGTGTGTTTGTGTGCTTTCCTTTAACACCACTCAATATCAGGATGTATGAGCAAATTTTATAGTGAAAATCATAAT
>VOQJ01011757.1:0-16392 GCA_015052665.1 Apistogramma diplotaenia | reverse complement strand
ATCCCCTGTTCTGAAACCGAAAACTCAGAGTATCACAGAGCGGGGTAAGTTGACTCAGAGTATCTGCCTTCTACCCAGGGTTTGTTAACCCTGCTTTCTGAAACGGGGCCCTGTTCATCATTATCTCATGTTGTCATCTCCCCCTTTCAAGATATTGGGATCCTCTGGCAAGACCCCAAAACACCCCCACCCACCCCTGCCTGAAACATACACACACACACACACACACACACACACAGACGCACACACACACACACACACACACACACACACACACAGAGGGCCAGTGTTCTCCCCTTGGGGGTTGACCAAGATGAAAGGTGGAGTGATGAAGGGGACTGCAGAAATAGATGAAACAGGTGAGATGACCTCGCACCCTTTCTTTCAGCTGTTCTTTCTCTTTATTATCTACTTCACTATCACATTATTGTCCATGTTTATATGCATGTCACTGTCCCATATATATCTGTTATGTTTATGCAGGAAACCAATGGGAAATAGTTCATAAATACACTAACTGGGGCAGAATGTGCAGATGATGTTTCATGTTTGCATGTTCACCTTTAAAAAAGACCAAATACTGACTGCTCTACCCTCAAGCTTTAGTTGTTACACATTCATAAAAATAAATAAATAAATGAATAGAAAACAAACATGACATCCTTCAGTCAGGCTCTGCTGTGTTTGCTATTAAACACCGCCACCCAGTGGAAAAGCAAAGGATCGCTGCAAGGGAGCAGAGTGGGGAAGTATTATTGAAGTATTACTTAGACTGAGACTGAAGTATTACTTCGCATTACTTGAGAATCTCTAACCATGACATGATAATGCATGTACCGTGATCATGACGCTGTAAGACATAATTGAGACCTGTCAATGCCTGTGTGTTGCTATTAAGTGAAATGGGTACTTTTGCATTCTGAGGTAAAGGTCAGATTCTGTACTTAAACAAAAGCAGCCATATAACTATATATAGCATCATGCCCATTACAAGTAAAAATGTGATTTAAAGACTACAATTAGCAGCATGTTCTTAAATAATGAAGGATAGAGCAGTTCTGAGGAAACATTTTTCATGTAAAATTACAGTTTGCAAATTCAGTAAAAAGTATTTTGGCTTTTCTTCCCCTCTGATTTTGCACTTTTTTTTTTTTTTACCTGTTTATAAGCATCAGCTGCAATTTCATAATCAAATGACCTAAGTAGTAAAGTTTCTTAATTATAATTTCCTGCTTTTTAAAAAGTCACATGAATTTTAGTTCATTATTAATTACCCCTTAATAACCAAGGTTGTGCTAAATTTTGTTACAGCTTAGTCATACTATACAGTGAAATGAGAAAAGGAGATACAAACCATGGGAACACAGCTAGTGGCTTTGGGTGGGGTGGTTGATTTGGTAAATGGCTCTAATGACTGTAAACCAGCCTTGAGGGGGTTCCTCTGTCAACTCGTTCAATTTCCTGCCTCTTCCAGCAGGCGCCTTCTGGATAGATTTCCTGCTACCTCTGGCACCCAGGCTGCTGCTAAACAAACAGACACACACACACACTCACACTGTCTACTGTCTAGATGAACTAGCCAGCACTATTCTCTTCACTCACCAAGAGTAAGTTAGTCATTCAATCAATACAGAGTTTGCATCAGTGTGTGTGTGTGTAGATGCAGGGCAGAAGAGGGGCATGCATGGAGTACATTATTTGATCTTACTGATCAAATCTGTGTGAGCATTTGTGTTTATAAACTGCCAATAATAACCACACAATCCTCTCTAGCGCCACGGTAGGATTCACACTGCCGTCCCTCTGAGAGACATTTCTGTATGCTGTGATATGCGTAGCAGTCCACACAAATGCACAGAAACAAAAACAAACACACATTTTTGGTCTTGTTTTGATGTATTAGCAGAGTTTTACCAAGGCAGCCAGACTACAGCTCAGTTCATAAAATGCTATAAATAATGGAATGATCCTCCACAATGTTTTAACCTCATTGAAATCTGGCCTTCCTTATTGGCAACTCCATAAGCCTTTGTTTCTCCTTTCTGGGCAATTCCTTTGCTTTCAGGATTATTATCCTCTTGAAAAGTCTGCCTTTTGTTCAGCGTTGAAACAGATGACCTCAGATTATCTTTCAACACTATCCGGCTTGGTACAGAATTCAAAGTTGGTTCACTGACTGAAAGTTTTCCAGTCTCTAACCAATGCCAAACCATTACATTTGCAATTTGTGCTGGTTACTGTTGCAAAACAGCTCAATTGTTGATTCATCTCTTTAGAACATGATTCAGAGCCCATAGTTTTGCTCTAATGTATTTAATGATCAGTAAAAAGCTCATTTTGCTGAGTTGAACAGCCCTGGACAAATATGATGCCATTTATAAGTCACTTTGCTTACATTGTAATAATTCCTTTCAAACAAATGCATTAAATTTCTTGGCACACCCATGAACATCATCCCATCACACACTTTGGTAGCAAAGAGAACAGCTGATCAAATTCCTCCTCCTGCTTCCCACAAGTCTGTGCGTCTCTGAAGGCGAAGCACGGTGGTTGGCATAGTGGTTAGCACTGTTGCCTCACAGCAAGAGGGTCCTGGGTTCTAATCCCCCTTTCTCCCTGCGTTGGTGTGGGTTTTCTCCAGGTACTCCAGTTTCCTCCCACACTCCAAAGACATGCAGTTAGTGGGGTTGGGTGGCGTATGTGCAAAAGGCTAACCCCAACCCACAGTGGCTCTTTGGAGCTAGAAGTTGCTACAGGAGGGTAAGACTAGCAAGCACAAACACCTTGTATGTACACACAGGAGGATTTATTATTTGTCAGATAATTCCATTAAAACACCACCAACAAGTGTGAGAGTGCAGTTCTGTGACTCGGGTTAGTGGAGGTGAAGCCTAGCAGTTACACTCCTAATTTTAATTGCATTAAGTGTCGCTGAAGTTGAGCATTTTAACATAATCTTCTACAGCGCTTGCTTCCTGCTGTGGTTGCTTCTCATACATTACAACTCTATTAACATCTGACAGCATTTACAGAGGTGCTTACTGGGCAGGGCTCCGGGATGGGTTTAATAAGGCCTCACCTTGTTCGGGGTAAGAGAACGCAAATACTGCTTTTGTTAAGGCTTGGATGGAGATCTGAGCACCAACTGGCTGTAATAGAGACCATGCTGTTGTAATTTTTGCTAATTAATGTTACAGGCGGCTGCTGAATAAGCTCTGATGTTTGGTACGGTTGGTTTCTGTAATACTGTTTAACAAGGGTATGCAGACGCGCACACACACACACACACACGGACCCCATCTGGCAATCTGCTTATAGCTGTCAGGATTATGTGAATTTCATTGAGAAGCTGTTTGTTAAAGACCTCTAGATGGCAATGCTGTTTTCTGATTCTGTTTTCCCAGAATAAAGGACCACTGCACGATCGCTGCAACCTTACATTAGCAAACAGTAGTGCTTATCAGAATCACAACTCCTAAAAGACTGATGTCACAGTGTGACACAGTGAAGTTAGGGCTCAGGGTTTGTTGATCTGCCAGACAGATGAATGATATCATAGAGAATAAACACCTTCATCATGGGTTTATGGTTTAAATCTCATTTCATTCTTTCCCATACAATGGTGAATTATGGACCCCGTCTGAGTGAGTCAAATAGGGGATGCAAATGGCCAAAACACTCAGCTCAGGAACAGATCAGTGTAGAACCTCATTTGTCTGCTGACATTTGTTTTCTGACTTGTTCTAAACTATGAGGAAATGTGTCACTGTCAGCATTTCTGTGTCGGCGAGGAAACCAACAGGACTGTGATGGGACCATCATGCTGCCTTTCCACCCTAAGCTGATGTACATCAGTGCACTTGGCACCAGGACACCGTAGGCTGCAACCTTTGAATAAAAAACACAAACGTGAGCAGAGATCTTCATCTTCCTCCTCAGCGGCTGCATTCACATCTGCATCGGGAATCACAGCGATGAGGAGGTGATGAATGATGCCATTCCAGATTGTTCCAGCTGAGTCAGAGTGTAAGAACATCCAAGCTGTGTTGACTCAGAAATTCTGTAAATGAAATTTTCATTTTGGGGCAACTACATTCACTGGCCACTTTGTTAAATGCACCTGCTCGGCTGCTTGTTAACTCAAATATCTAACTGGCCAATCATATGGCAGCAACTTAATACGTTTAGGCACATAGACACGGTCAAGACGACCTGCTGAATGTCGAACCGACCATCACAAATGGAGAAAAATGATGATTTAAGTGACTTTGGACTTGGAAAAGTCCAAAATCTCAGTCCAAAACTCAAATCTGGTTGCCTGACCAGTCTTCTTCACACACTGAGGTTAATTATGGAGTTCCACAGGGTTCTGTGCTTGGACCAATGTTATCTACACTTTACATGCTTCCCTTAGGCAGCATTATTAGAAAACTGCATCGATATTCATTGTTATGCAGACGATTCTCACCTTACAACAATCACTGTTGTGATTTGGTGCTATATGAATAAAATTGAACTGAATAATTAATCAGCTCAAAATGCAAAAATAAGTCGGAAACAAACCACTGGAAAAAAATAAAAAATAACACCTTGAAACAGCAGATCCACAAGCTGCAATTAGGAAAATTAAAACAAGGAAAGCCATGTTGGGAAAATTGACATTTACAAGTGTTTAATTAATGTCAAATGTGGTTTACAAATGGGAAAGACATGTACCATTTCCAAGATTGTACAAGACACAAATTAATTCTGACACAACTCTCGTGCAGTTTTTCCATCTTTGGGAGAGGTTCAAACCAACAAGTTCAATGTGAATCGCACCCCTTTGTTGTCTGTGCAGTTCATCCTACAGGGACACGTCAGATATACAAACCAAAGGGGAAAAAGCCAGAAAAGGTTCTTGAGGACAGGTGGCCTCAGACCAGACCAGCTCAGGGTGTCGCTACTCCATAATTATTCAGTTATTAAAACATTATTTAATAGTGACTGATGAACGACTTTGGCAAAAAAGCCGATTTGAGAGCTACAACTGACAATGAGATACACAAAGTCTGTTAGAAAGCACATTCACAATGTGTCCTTTGCATCTTTGTCACCTTTTTCCCCTCAGTGAACAATGAAAACTCTTCTTCACCACCCGGGTGCATGAACAGGACCAGTCATGGAATTTTGAGAAGTTTTATTTTTTCCTTTTTTTTTTGCATTATTTCTTACAACAATAAAGACATCACAGAATACATAGTTTTACAAACACAAAGCACACCACCACCTTGGCTGCTGCTGCCATTGAGGGAGGGGGGAGGGGAGGGATGCTGCGGGTTCCTGGAGTTCAGCCTCGGTCATCCTTCTCTTCCAGAGATTCCCCTCACCTGCTGCAGAGAAAGAACCTCCCCAGTTGGGGGTGTTGCGATCTCGGGGACCTTTTTTATTTTTTTGCAGCATAGCAGTATGAGAACAATGGGGGGAAAAGCTTTCCTTTGAGACATGTAGGGGTAAAACAAAAAGAAGTGTCTACAATATGATCTCAGCATGTTACTCCAATTGACAGGAAGCAAAAGTGGAGGTTAAAAAGAAGAGGCTCAGCTGGACGACGTGTGAACTAAAGAGCAGTTCCACTGTTCTGCTTGTTTGCAGGAAATCTTGGACAATAGAAATCTCTCCATTTAATAAAACTAACACAACATGTGTCCTTGCGTCAAGGTCAGATCTACCTCTCTCCAAGGTACTCTGCAGAAAAATTACACCACCTAAATCTTGACCATCTAGTTTTGAGTAGTTTATTATTACTTACAATTTTTTTTTAATTCCTGTACAGTCAAATAAAATGTCAACAGATTTTCAAATGATCTCCTTTTTTTTAAAAAATACAGAAGGCTTCATTTTATTCCAGCCATTTTTTCCCCCCAAACCCTCCCAACCAAAAACAGGATTTTGATATTATATATTTCTGTGTGTGTCTGCTCGTGGTCGTGTGTGTACATGTGTGTGTGTTTGTGTCTATGTAATTTACACCCAACATTGTAAACATACATAGAACTATATTACATGTGCTTGCACTGCATCTTGTCGAGGGGAGAAAATTTGGTTTACTGCACTAGAACACCACAAAAAAGGGTAAGAGAAGAAGGGCGGGGCTCGTGAGAAGAAGAGGAGGCGGAGGAGGGCGAGTGTCAAACTCCTTTTCAAGGTCGTGAGGTTACTCTCAGTTTGGTTGAAAGCTCAGTTTTAGTGGACAGGCTCTTATATGTATATTTTCTTAAGCAACAGCTGCATCAAGCTAAGAGTCTTTTTTTCTCCTTAAAACAGTGAACAAAAGAAGCTTTCTGTCAAGTCATCAGGGTCAAGCCTGCCGTCCAGCACCACTGAAAGAGCTAGCAGGGGGGAGGGGGGTTAGATTCTGTATTAAGATGTTCCTTTCAGGTCCACCTCCAGCAGTGTGACGCTGCAAGGTCTCAGTAGGGCTCAGCTGGATGCTGATGGTTTCCACTGTTTGAAGTCCTTCAGTGTAAAATACCTCGATTTTACAGATGGTTGCAGAGGGTCTCGTCATCGAGGCAGTGGAAACAGCTGCTGTCAGGCGGGGACTGCGGGTCTCCAGGTTTTCTTTCCGTTTTTTTTGGGTGAATTACTAAGGAGACGGCTGACCGGAGTCGGATTCAGCCCAAGTGCGCTGCTTAGTTCAATTGTTCGAGCTCGCCGTCCTGGAAGAACTGGCGCACTTTCAAGTACAGCTATCTTGGAGGCTTTGGCAGCTTCTGACCCAGGCCGCGAGGGAGCGCGCGAGAGAAAAAACTAAAGACGATCAACAGGGATGGAGATGAAATCCGAGATGGAGGGATGGAGAGATGGACTGAAGGTCGAAGGCAGGGGTTGTGCTCTTTACAAGTAAACACGCCTCAGGTCTCCGGGTGAGGTGATGGTGTTGCACTGCGGGCACAACTTCTTGTTCCCCTGTGACGGACAGACAGACAACAATTAGCCAGGCAGCTCACAAAAATGCACCAATGGCTCCATCAAAGAATGACTAACTTCATACTGCACAATGACAAGTGCTGCTGATTTAGAACTGCAAGCTTTTAATTCAACAAAAGTTACACAATACCAAACAGATGTGTCAGAAGTAGCAACTCTTACTACCTCCTGCTACGTGAATGTAAAGCTGCACATCTTGCCTTCTTACTCTCCCTGTGCACGGCTTTGATAGTGTGCCATCTACAGTAAAACAGCAGGTGATAATATGCAACACAGGGCTGACGGCGTAACAAGACTCTGAATGGGTGGTCTCACCACTGTCCTAAACCCCTGCTGTCTTCCCGCACCAACTCTGGCCAGCAACTGCTCATTTTATATTATATGATGTCACTGCTTTGATAAAAGTCTTACTATGAGAAATTAAATACACACGTTACTGTTTAAACCAGTTTCCCCACACATTTTGATATTTGCTGTAGATTGGGGCGGGTTGGTGGTGTACGCGTGTCTGTGTGTGTGTGTGTGTGTGTGTGTATATGCTCCACAAAAAGAGCTTTCGCTGTTTACAAGTTTCACTTCTTCAAATATTTGCAATGCACATTTTGATAAATAACTCCGGTGTCTTGGACTTGGTGACTTTAGTCCTTGTGGTCCTCCAGCATGCGACCAAGAGACGAGACTGAAACACGAGACTGGAAGGACCAGCACTAACAGCAGCTTCACTTTCAAAGTAAGAGCATGGGAATTGTTACTTAATCAGTCATGACGACTGTCTTTCTCTGAGGCAAAGCAGCTCAGGTAAAGCATGTCTCTTGAACACTGTACCCACAAAAACCGACCTATTAGACATGACTGGCTACGAAATTGATCATCATCCTTTATTAAACTGTTTGGTGCTTTAATTAGTATGTAGACAGTGCCAAAAGAGTTTAGTTCATAGCCCACAAATGTGGGGTGTATTAACTAACATGAGCCCACCACAATCCAGAGATCTCGTAACTGTATTTTCTGCACTTCTGAAACATTTGCTGGTCAGTAGAAACGGACATCTGATCCCCCAAAGACTCTTTGGAGCAGGTGCAAAGGCTAAGGCTAAGGGCCAATATACAGCTCGACTCAAGAACAGTAGGCGGCGACAGATATGCACTCCTGCTAAAGAGGCCTTAGTGAAGAAGGGATGGGGATTTGGGGTGCTGGAGAAAATGGAAAGGAGGACTTTGGAATGGGTTATGAACTTGGGTGAATACTTTTTTTTTTTAATACTAGTAATTTTTTAACAAAACATTTGTTATATGCTTCACTTTTAAATAGCATATTTAACTTTTTCGTGAGAAATCTCTCCCACACATTACATACCAAAGCATTGTTTAATAGCCCAAGTTCAACTAAATGTAACTGAAAGTGTTGTTATGCATTCATGTGTGAGGGAGCGTTCGTCCTGCTTGTTTGGAAGCCAGTTGGAGCTCGGTGTTGTTTACTGTGGGCAGTGAGCATGCATGGGTGTGTGCCTGTTATGCTGTGCTCCAGCTGCCTTGCTCATTAAAGCGGTGAGAGGCTGGGCTGATGTTAACTAGATTCCCGGGCATTTACTTTGATCAGTTTGGCCCTCCCGGTTTTATAGCTGTCTCCGGGCTATGAGTTTAATTCCCCATACATTAAACCAGCAGTGGCAGCATGCACGTCTGTGCACACACCTACGCAGGAAATACAGGTACACCGCACATGGAAACAATGGGCCCCATTCAAGAATGCTTCATTTTAAACAATAAATAATAGTAGAATTATAAAAGTCTAATTCAATTAATGAAGCCCAGACTGCCGACGTTGCTTTTATAATTTAGTTATCTCACTGGACCAATCCATTTCTAAAATACCATATTAAAAATGTAATGCCACACAAAAGGACTACTACTCCAATCAGTCCCTGACATGGATAAAGCAGTGATATCACAGTTTAACGGCAGCAGCTCCACACTGAATCTAAACACAGAGCGGTAGCTGGTCCACCAACCAGCAGCCTGCAGAAGTTTAGAAAGGACATAACGTGTAAAGAAACTCGAGGAATAAAAAAAAGGCTGAGAGAAGAGCTAGAGAGGATGTGGAAGGTGAAAGCAGCAGTGGTCTCTGTGGTAACTGGAACACTTGGGGCATTGATTTACAAACTGGGAGAGTGGCTCCAGCAGATCCCAACATCATCACCATCATCTGAGATCTCTGTCCAGAAGAGTTAAGAGCTAGAAACAGCTGAGATACCGCGCAGGACACTCGAGCTCCCAGGCAGAAGACCAGAGCTTGAAGGACAAAGACCACCTGCAGGGCGAGTGCTTTTATTTAAATTTGATTTTTTTTGGTTTTTGAATGTTGAGCAATCCCTGTTAAAGTGAATTGTTGCTGTATGTTGGGATTTGATGGAGCATCATGGATGAAGTGGCTCCCTGTTAATTCCTAAGCCATGAGAGGAAGAAACTTCCTGCGAGAAAACTTATTTTTGAGAAAAGCACAAAAGCTCTGTAATGTAAACACGAGTGCACCAGCAGAGCTGCTTTCTGTCTGGTCACTTCTATAATTACTCTGCAATTATTCGCAGAGTGTATGGCCACACATGTCCAGCATACTGATGCAAACGATACTGTATAATGTTCTGTGGCACAAGATCAGCTTGCTGGTGACTGTTTTCCCCGGGGGGAGGAAGTATGCTGATGAGCAGGATTAAGCCTGATGGAGAAAAGACGACGGGGGAAACAAGGTGAGACAAGAAAATTGACGACATCAAATATATTGTCGAGGGAAAAGAGGCGACGCGAGCAAAGACATCAGAGAAAGCCAATGAGCACACTGTTTACCCTTCCAGCTGTAGGAACACTATTTTCTTTTGCGCTCCATTTACCACATTAGCAACAGCTAACTGCACACTACTGAATACATTAGACTGATAATCAGCAAAACCAGAGTAGAGGTGTAGGGTGTGTGTGTGTGTGTGTGTGTGTGTGTGTGAGAGCGAGATCACGTGTGAGAGTTTGAACATACCAAAGTCCTGAGCCAGCATTCTTCACAGTGGACGTGCCAGCACTGGATGGAGGTGAGCGGCATCGTGTAGGAGTCCTTACAGAAAACACAATAAAACCGTTTTAAATGATCAGATTCAGACGGCAAATTTCAGCTGACAACAAACAACACTGTTCATTCCCTGACCAACAAACGGCAACAAACCACTAACCATGGAAAGACAGCCAGCAGCCACAGAACCACTGAGCAAGGCAGCATGTGGGCATTTGAACCGGCAACCTGCAGGTCCACACACATACACACACGTGCACAAACACGACGTCGGCCAGGCAACAGAGGGAAACAGGCATAGGGAGGAGAAGATGAGGGAGAAAGCCGTGAACGGGCCCTGCTGGGCATCCTTTTCTTTTCCTCTGGAAAAGAACGGAGATGACGGAGGAATGAGGGGGGGTGAGGGTGGGGAGAGGAGCGGAGGAGGTAAGGAGGGAGGGAGTGCCTTACCCTCCGTAAGGGCTGTGGGAGGAGCCTCTTTATGCCGCTGCCGTAGCCACCAATCACAAGGCCCCTGTACAGACAATACAGGCCGAGGGGGAGCGACTTAGGCTGCCTCTCTCCAACCTCATTGGCCCCTATGCTCTTGATCTCTGCGCCTGACTGGATAGCAGGCTTCCTCTGCGGAAGGAGGGGGGAGGGGGGTTGGAGAGGAGAGGGGGCGAAAGGTGGCAGCTAATCACCGAGCCGGGCTTGTACTCACACCAAGGAGCAACAAAAAGACGCGTGCGGACAAACACAGACCCACACACACACACAAAACATCGGAGTGTGTGCTAATGGCCGCCACACAGTGAAATGAGGCTTTGAATACAACTTTGTCCAACTTTGATATGGTAGCTGATGACTTGGCTAACATGCCAAGTCGACTGGAAAAGCTCCATTTTTATCTCATTGGTCAGTTTTTACACGTGTGAGGGAACATTTACACTTATGTGAATATTAAAATGAATGGTTTTGTTATGACTCTTCAACAGGTCCTATTTTTTGGTTTACTTGTAAAGGCTCTTGATAAATATACAGTTGTGGTATTTTGTTTGAGCGTAACTTGTTCAAACTGTTATTAGCATCCGAATTACTGCTCATTTAAAAAGAGCATCTTAAGAGGCGTGGCACCAGTTTTAAATGTTCCAGCCGTATGGAAAAGCATTTATTAAGAAAAGTAAAGTTATCGGCACTTGCTGCTTCAATTTATTCTTTCTGTTAGCCTCTTATAGTGCAGTCAAGTATAGTCAGCAGCCTAACTTTAAAAAATTTTATATCAAAATTAGCAAAACTGCAAAAGTACTTTAAGACAATTGTAAGACAGATTTAAGTACTCTGCCCTAAAATGACCAATAGATGGGGACAGAAACCCACAGATAACCCAGAGCTGCAGCACTGAGGTGCTCTTTGAATCAGTGAAGGATGACGGACAACTTGAGTCAACTTGGTACAGAGAGCGAGCGTTTTCACCGGACAATCAGAAGGTAAATTTTACAAAGAAATATTTACAGAACTATCGATGCAAAGGTGACAGCAGCGGCGTTTATACTGAGTCACAACGTGTTCCTGCATCTACTTAAAGGATGTAGTGGAAATCTCCAGCTTCTTTAAAATCTGCCAGCTAGTGAGAGTAATCTGATGACATTTAGATCAGACCCAGTGACAGGGAGGGAGCCCAGTGACAGGTTAAACACAGACAGAGACAGATTAGCTGGAGATGGTGTGTGTGTGTGTGTGTGTGTGTGTGTGTGTTGTATACATATATTTGTGTTTCTCTATATGCCTCAGTGTGTGTGCGCGTAAAGAGATGAGGGACAGTGACAGATGAGCAGAGAAGAGCCGCGTGCTCATGGGGCAGTGAGTGATCGATCGCTGTGCCTTGCCCTCCGTGTCACCTCAGGCACCCAGCGACCTTTAGGAAGCGCAGGCGTTGGTAATTACCCACCTCACATGCATAAACACGCGCGCGCGCACACTCACACACACTCGAGATGCCGATGCTGCACTGTCCGCACGCTTGAAGGATGACAGGGTGGGTACTTGATACAAAGTGGGGGTACACAAACACTGATGCGGGGAGTAGGTACAGCTGCATCTCAAGTATCTGATGGACCTCTGTATTGTCCCTCATGGCTTTAACTATTGATCTGTGAGGTCCAATCAGTCATCAGTACAAGCTGAGATCCACAAGAGCATCTTTCACTCAACACAGAACGTCCCACACATTTTACACAAATGTACGCTCCACTGTGCACTGCACAGCCAGGACCAATTCATTATTTGAATATACGTGTACTTCTGTACTCCCGAGATGAGGCACGAGATGTTAAGCGAAATGTTTAGCCCTGGAAATGTGACAGCAGACAATCGTGTCAACTTGCAAAGCCATGCAAAGGGCCACAACACAACAGCAACACAACACCACCAGCACTCAGAAACGAAGACGCTCTCCCAAAGAGCAAAAATGAGACGTGTGCAGTTCCATCATGCACACACCTATGCAGGACAAGCGCCCGGCCTAGAGGAGAACACGCTAACAATTACGCTAACACCTCTTGCTTAAAAAGAAAGAGGTGAAAAGAGCAGGTCATCTCACTCTGCAAGGTCCAAAGTGATCAGTGACTGGAGTGACTGCACTCACTGTCTCGAAACATAATACATTTTGATATTTGGAGAAGACTCAACAGCCCTCGTCACTTATGTGGCCTAATAAAGTGGACTTTGGCTTGGGCACCAGTTTGATGTGTATCTGTTTGGAAATCAACTAACTTAGAGAATAAAACTGAGAAAAAAGGTAAAAAAACAGCAACTTCCTCCTGTGTAGCAAAATTAGCTACTGCAATAACCCACAGACAGAAAATGAGATGTGGAAGTAAACACTGACTCCACCCACTGGAGTCGAGCTATATCATCTGTTTGACTTTAATTGGGACGTACCTTTTTGGTCATTAGAAGGAATGCAGGTTAAGGCATTTCCTCATTGGCTTCACCTTTTAGGCTAGTTACTTCCATCTTTTATATACAGTCTACAGATGACCCCCTACAATAATGGCTCAGAGTAATTAACCGTAGCTTCATGTGTTTATGGTGCTTCATGCAGTTTAAGTGTTAAATGCAGCACCTTCTGACAAAGGCACATCACCTCCACTAAGGCTTGACAGCCAGACACCATTCATACTATACTCACCATGCAGATGAGACACTTGTACCGGTCTCCTCGGAGTATCTGCTTCTCCAGCTCTCTGATTCGAGCCTTCAGGGCCTCCATGGTGGTTGCCGTGGACTCCTCCTCTGTTACCCTGGGAACAAGGAGGAAACACAGAAAGAACGATTTTAGGTGTAGGTCTACACCACAGAAGATGACAACACTCTTTAGCAAGAATTCTACAGTCGTGTTTTCCAGTCAATTTTTTCAAACCTTTATTTACCCAAGAAATGGGAACCTTGAGATTTAGAGTCTCCTGTGAGAATGTGAAGCAGTTCCACAAAACAGAGGCAAACTGGAAGAATCTGCAGTGTAGGGAAAGTTCTTCATCGTCAACCTTATTGGCCTCGCCGTAGTACTAAATCACTCTACTGTGATCCTATGATGTACTTATGCCTTTAACCCCATGATGTGAATTTAATGCACAGGAATGTATCACTCTCTACAGATGTTCACTCAATACCATCTGATTAGGACCCTGCAAACTTCGCTCCCAACCGTGTAGTACAACATGTTTCTAGTCAAAGCCTTTGTCGATACCATCTGTCTTTCTTGTAGCTCAATAAACAACATGGCCTCTTGCTGACATGACTGTTTCTTCCCCCTATTTAACACACCTGTACCCTCAAAGGCCTCGTCACACCACAGACTTTAACTCAAATGCCCTCTTCTGTGTTTTTTTTTTTTTATAGTCTCGTGCTCACCTTTCTTCCTGCTTATATTTTCCTAGCAGTTCTCATGTTCGCCCATCCCAGTCTATCTCCTTGCCTCTGTATTAATCTCCATGTCCTTGCTTCTTCAGCCCTCTCTCCTCCAGCGCTCTTTTTCATTTCATCCAGTGTCCTCCCTACCTGTGAGTGGCCTCTGATTAATGCACAGCATGATAACAGAAAATGCGCATTTAACACTGTCCGACAGCATATGAAGCAGCGATAACTAGATCGATAGGGACGATGCACAGACCACAACGCAGATGATGATGACAATGATTTGGTGGAGGGAGACGAGCCGCACGAGCCAGCTGATGTTTATTGTAGCCATCCACTTGTTCTCTGGTAAGATGCGAGAGTTGTCTGTGCGTGTGTGTGTGTGTATGTGTGTGAGAGAGTTAAAGGGAGTGTGCGCATTTATGGTGATGTGGTCATTTTGCAGCCTGATAGCTAGTTGATCTATGGTATTGATCTGGATGGGGAAGGACAAGCAGAGGGAGGGAAGGGAGGGTGAGTGCAGTAAGTGGCTGTGTGTGTGTGTGTGTGTGTGTGGCCAAGCATACAGCTCCATTTGCTGCATACTCAAAGAGTAGAGGGGAAATTAAATGGGGACTTCATTTCTTTCAAAGAGTCGAGTTTTTGTAAATCAGTTTCTGTACAGCAGTGGATGTGCATCATATTTCCTAAACTCACATCATCAAGCAAGCTCATTAAAATAAATTGAACATTTAAAACTAAATTGAGGATGAAATTAAAATTAAACATTTCAGGTTTGTGTGGAAATCAGCAGACTTGTTCAAATACCTCTGTGATAAGCTGTAAAGCTCAGCACAGTGGCCTTGTGATTTTAGGTGGGATAAAACTGGCTCCTGGGGGGCTCTGATGCCACGACTGGTTTCTGTGTTGGGATTCTGAGTGTCACAATAAGCTTATTTTATGCTGATGAACAAATCAAAGAGATCAAAGCAGCGCCGCTGAAGAAGAATCAGCAGGGTGAGCGATTGAGTCGCTTCCTGACCAGCAAGCATCCTTCCCTAAATTCACCATCACACGTGAAAAAAGCTGACCTGCACCGGCTCTTTCATGTAACCCCGCCATCCTCCCACCTTTGTAAAGGCCTGCCTTGGCTTGCCACCCTTGTGCCCTATAAACTGCTTTACCCTCTCCTCTTATTAGTGCCGAGCTTGTAAAAAGCCATTTAGCCTTGATTAGCCTCTAGCTTATAAAGCAGCAGTGGACTCTGGGATGGACAGAGCTGGACAGAAGTTGTCCCTTTAACAAAGCTGCCTTTTTCTTCTTTTACCAGCTCTATTAAAGTCCTCTTTTGCTCAGTCGCACACAAAACTCTGTCTAAGGGGTCTTTTTCTTCTTTGAAGCAAAGAACAGAAGAAAACAAGAAAAAACCTTTTACTCTTACAAAAATGTGTAGAAGTCCTTTTCTAATCACCCACTTCTACTTACTGTTGTTTTGTGGTCAAACAAGTTCATCTTTTTTATACGGCTATGGCCATCTAGAGAAGGGGTGAGCGCAAATAAGAGGGGGGTGGAGGTGGTGCAGAGATTTAATGGAGGCAAAGAAGAGAACAGGATGACTTCACAGGGCCAAGCAAAGGAAAGACAACTCTCTGGGGCTTAATGTGGCGTGCAGGGAGATGAACAGCCTCTCTGAGAGCAACATGCACAAGTGAAAATCCTTGAGTTTAAGAACTATTTGTGTATGCTACTGATTTAAGCCGGCTCTGGGGTTTTCAACATTTTCACTCTCAAAGCCAAAATAAGAAAATTTATCTCGCTCTGGGAGCCGAGTTTAGAAAACATGTCATGAAGAGCCAGAAGCACATTAACATCTTAGGAGGGGCTACAACCTGAAACACCAGTCGTACACAGCACAGCAGCTGTAGCCTTCTTGGGCTTTTTAGACCACATACTGAAGCTCCCATGAATAATATGATGGGAATACATATTAAGCACATGATTTAATTAAGGCAAACTTTGACTATAAAGGAAAACCTTCAGTCAATCCTGGACAGAGGGAATGTCACACACATGAATGTCCCAGTGATTACATTTACTGCTAATACACTGTGCATTCAATTCAATTATATTTATACAGCGCCAAATCACAACAAATAGTCGCCTCAATGCGCTTCTTATTGTAAGGTAAAGACCCTACAATAATTACAGAGTAAACCCAACAATCGAAACGACCCCCTATGAGCAGCACTTGGCGACAGTGGAAAGGAAAAACTCCCTTTTAACAGGAAGAAACCTCGAGCAGAACCAGGCTCAGGGAGGGGCAGTCATCTGCTGAGACCGGTTGAGGCTGAAGTACATCTGTTTCCTTTAAGTCTTTGTGAGCACTGTGGGATGTGGTCCAAGCTTGGCAGGTTATGACGTGTGGCCTTCATCCCTGAAACCATAAAGCCTTAAGAATGAACACTGAAACACAACTGCCATCAACGC
>VOQJ01011756.1:12252-24064 GCA_015052665.1 Apistogramma diplotaenia | reverse complement strand
GTTTCTTAAAGTTATTTTTTTCTACGTTAGTTTGTATATGTAAAGAATCCTGATATGAAATTTTAACAAAACACATTAACTGTTGCCAGTCAAATGGTGAATAAGCTGCTCTGTAGGTTCATATGTTTGTAAATCTGATGTGATGACGTCAGTGCTTCACCAGGGAAGACGACCACCGCACGGCACTGACCTTATGCACATAAGATCCCTGCTGGTGAGGTCTCAGTCAGAATAATTAGAGCGGATTTTGGATGCTTCACTTGTGCTGTGTTTTCAGTGATATCATAAGTCCAAGAAAGCTCTGAAACACTTCTGTTTCACCACCAATAAGTCAGCTGAGGTTACAGGAGACGTCTGTCCTGATCACATTATGCAGGAATGCAAATGATGATGACCTTCAAGGTCGTAAAATTGTTAGAAGCTACATAGTAAATAGCACAAGAATGAAATTCCTAGTCTGCCATTTTCTTTAGAATAAAACAGGGATGTGTTCACTTGTACAGTGTTGTGAAAAGTATTTGTCCCTTCCTGATCTTTTTGGGGTTTTTGTATATTTCTAACATTTACATGTTTCAGAGATTTCATGCGATGCCGTCTTGGAGCAATTTTGGTAGGCAGGCAACTCCTGTGAAGGTTCACCATTGTTCCAAGTTTTCACCATTTGTCAATAATGGCTTGCACCATGGATTGTTGGAGTCACAAAGCCTCAGAAATGACTTGTAACCCTTGACACACTGATGTCAGTGACTGTGTTTCTCATCCATTCTTGAGTTTCTTTAGATCACTGATGAATGATGTGTTGCTTTTTGAGATGTTTTATTTAAAAAGCACTGCGCTCTTTCCAGAAAATAATGGTTGTAAAGTCATTTCCAATTTTAATTGTATCCATATGATATTTAAAGACAGGTGAGGGAAAAGCATTTCCTCAATTTTCATTGCATTTATTGCTAAGGCTTCATCAACTCACATCAAGCTCAAATTCAATCAATTCTGACGCACAGCCCTGTAAGGAAACAGATCCAGTCTGGCCTCTGACTTCCACATGTGGCGTGAAAAAGCTCTCCTGCCACCCAGCATGTGTGAATTCTGGGAAACGGAGAGCGCACTTATGAAAGAATATTGAAAATGGACATTGCTTTGTGGCATACTGTATCTCAAATGTTGTGCAGCATGGAACAGTGAATGTCCCGATGATGCTGCCACAGAGAATCTGCTGAGATTGCGTTGGACCCTTTGTCCTCCTTCAGTCATTGTCATCCCGTGGACGAGGACACGGTGTACAATGGTTGCTCGTGACGGTTCTCAGTCGTCCTCGTCTGCCACCTCTCACACACCTCTTCCTCCTCTGTCTCTCTGTGTGCATCGGTCCATTCTAGATGCACATGCACTACCTGCACATAAAACTGATTTAATCCTGCTCAGTTGGTCTGGTCACATCATTGGACACGTGCATTCAATTGTGAGTTGCTGTGGTGAACAGATGACAGTGGTGTTGGAGTTATGTTTGCATTCTGCTGCCAGTGTTTAGGGACTGAGAATCTGCTGCTTCCCTCACCATGACAATGACCCAAAACACACAGCCAGGGCAACTAAGGAGTGGCTCTGCAAGAAGCATTTCAAGGTCCTGGAGTGGCCCAGCCAGTCTCCAGACCTGAACCCAATAGAAAATCTCTGGAGGGAGCTGAAACTTAATGCTGCCTATTGACAGCCCCAAAACATGAACGATCTGGGGAAGATCTGTACGGAGGAGTGGGCCAGAATCCCTGATGCAGTGTGTGCAAACTTGGTCAAGAACTACGGGAAACATTGGACCTCTGTAACTGCAAACAAAGGTGTCTGTACCAAAAATTAAGTTGTTTTTTTATTGTATCAAATACTTGTTTTATGCAATCAAATGCACATAAATTATTTCAAAATCATACAATAAGATTTTTGGGATTTTTTTAGATTCTGTCTCACAGAGGTGAAGTGCACCTACAATAGGCAAACTCGTAAAATCGTATCAAATGCTGATTTGCCACTGAATGTGCAGAGGTGTTGAGGAGAATGAAGTGTCCTTTCACCAAATCTAGATGTGAAGGGGCATCTTTTCCTAGAATGGTTTTCATCTTCTACTACTACACGTCCCCTTGGAAGGAAGGATCACCGCAAATCAATACAAAGTTGTTCTAAGTGATCATCATGATCCTCTTACATTTCTATCCTGAAGAGAGTGATTAAGGTACAATGGGTCACTGAATAGTTTGCTAATGATAATAATATAAATACAACAGTGGCTGTTGACTTAATGTGTATCAGAGACTGATTTCTGACCTCCATCCCTATGGATTACACAAATAAACTGCCTTTCCTGTTTGCTTGCCTGAATTTATATTTAGAATGGCATTTTCTAAAGCCAGATATTCAGGTGCATGACAATAAAACCATGAATATAGCTCATCCTGCACTGAGATGATAGCAACACCATTCCCATTTAAAACACTGCTCTAAATTTGTTTTTGCTGAAATGATACAAGGGATTTCTGATTAATTTCTATTGCAATTTAAGCTGTAACAGTCTCAGTTACATAATACTTAAGCACATGCATGAAATGTGATTCATTTTAAATGGGATTTGCATATAGTCTGAGGTTTCAAGGAAAATTATCACCCTCTCATCGTGGTACATAAAGATACAGATGGTGAACTTTGAATGTGTTCTTTCTTTTAAAGATTACAGTGTCAGCTGGGAAATTAGAGAAACTCGGTGAAACTCCACCATCTGTATCTTTACACTTGGTGTCAAGAGGGTTATTAAATTGAAGCAATTAAGCCCATTTTAAACTGGTGAATACATTGACAAATTAAGCTTTATTGCATTTTAAATATCACACATTCACACTGCTGTGGTAAGAATGGCTACAGTATAGCTTGTACCTAGATACATTTTATATTTATAATAAGAACAGGTGTCCTCCGTTATCAGAGAAAGCAAATCCAAATTTGGAACTGTTTTTCTAATTCAATCCAATCCAATGTAAATAAATAAACTGCCCCCGTTTTCGTAAAATAAAAGCTCTGGCTTCCTCTTAAAATCTCCATTATGCAACAGGCACAGTGAAAAATGATTAAATTATGAAACTGCAGGATCAAAAGGAACATTAACCTTGTGTACATGGTTATATTCTCTTCTGTGGATTCCTTCCTTTAAAGACTTTTGCTGCATGCCTGCGAAGCTCAGCTTGGGTTTTAACCATTGTTGATGTTGGCCTCTGCAGGAATCTGAGATCTGTGTGTGGATTCCTTATCATGTACAGGACTAATTTTAAGCAGGTTAGAGAATATAGTCAGTTCACACTGACAAAAAAGTAGAACTTAAGTGTATTCTGCATACTATGCCATGTAGAAAAGAAAAAAATTGTGTCAAGGCGGGCAGTGTGGAAGGCATTTAGGTCCCAAAAATGCAGGACTCGGCAGACAGACATAAACTTGAGTGGTTTTGCTGAGGTTGGCAGGCAACATACAAAAGCCCTTCAAGGAGCTGAACTAGGCAGAGTATCCAAAACTAAGGATCTTCAGACAAACACCAGGAACAGACAAATACACCACCATGAAGGGATGACAACAAAAAGCAGAGAAACTGAGGCGATAAATACACACCAGGTAATGAGACAATTGGAAACAGTTGGAGGGACACAGGAAGCAAAACTAAACACAAAGCACAAGGATCAAAGACATACCAAAATAAACCCATGACATGCTATTAGGAATGCTAGAAAAGTTATAGCATTATGCATATCAGAAGTAAGTATCAAAACATTATTCACATTTGATGAAAATGAGAATGGTATTATTGCACTAAACTGCACCAGAACAATATCTTATAAGGGCACAGCAAAAGCAAAGCGTCCTTCTCAAAGGCCAATGCAAGATAAGCAGCAACATTTACACTGCCCATGCTCTACCACTACACCTACTTCAGCGGTGACAGTCGGCTCGGTAGTTTTTAAATGGATAAACAAACAACTGTATTCCTCCCGTTCAACAGGGGAAATGTAATAAATACTTTGTTAACTTTGTGAAATTGTTACTGTAGATACTGTTTCTAATTTTGGGTTACAGAAACTAAATATGTCGGTCTCAGCTCCTGCCAACAGAAATTGCAGAACACTTCTGGTATAACCGAGGACTCTCCACTGACAACAATTTCCCCAAGAATCAAACATATGGTGAATGTTTTCATTTTGTTGTGTTTTGCTGTTGCATAAGGATTACTGCTTTTTGCAAACATAACTACATGTTAGCCTATCCTCTTACCCCCATTCTGCTCGCTCCCTGTCCTTCCTATTCATTTCCATCTGTTCTCCTCTCTTTTCATTATCTCCCCTCTGCTGTCCTCCTGTCTCCTCTCTTGGTCTCCTCTGTGCTGAGCAGCAGTGTCCTTGCAACCCCCTCAATCATCCCCACACAGGGAGAGTTGGAGGCAATCCAAACCCAGTCCCTTGAGTCCCAGCTGGGTGACTTCCAACCCCACTCCCCAGGCTTTACTCCAGGCCTCTGGGCCTGAGAGCTGGCAGCTCAGGGAGGCTATTGTCTTGGAGAGATTAACCACACATGGCAGCTATTGTGCAGAACTCACACGCACACACCTTGACACAAATAGAGCCGCGTATTCTCTCAATATAGCAGGTTTTGTTTTACATCAATGAAGACGTAAATTAGTACGAGGCAGATTATGAAGCTATAGCTCTGCAGATTCTCCTCCTAATATTACATAAGTTGAGCAAATGTCGTGTGTGTTACGAGTGTTAGGCACACAGTAGCACTTACACGTGCTATGTGCCTAGTAATTAATCCTGCTGAGGGTACTGATTTTCTATTGACAGGTATTCACAAGTGGAAACGTGTCTTTATCAGACTTTGAAACACACCAACTCACATGCGAGAAATACACATTTATCCAGATGTAATCCCACCCTTAGGTGTTCAGCTGTAAAGCGACTACAGATAACTCAGCACTTCAAATGTCAAGTCTGTGTGAATCTATGTGTTTTCTGGAGCTTGATCTGCCTCAAACCCTCACTTACACACAGGCATGGCATGATTCTGCTGTAAGCAGCTCAAAACAGCTTGTGTTCAGTACAACATGTATGTTTCCATGCAAATATGCAAAAGAGTTTACGGAAGCTGTGACTCGAGTGCAAATATTACTTACACACAAGACGTGAATACACAAACACTCACACTCACAGTGCTAATCCCCCAAATAAACCCAGCAGCCTTGGGACAAGGATAGAACGATGGCAGGAGAGATATGGAGAAGAGGAAGACGGCAGAGAAAAGGATGAAAACCGCTGTGTCCCACATACATGCATCACACACTCCCTCCCTCATTTACCACTCGTCTCCCTTCTCTCTGATTATTGCCCCCCCCCCTTCACTCCCTTCTTCTCTTCAGTCTCTACACCCCTCTTCACCCCTCTGCCTCCCAACACCCCCACAACAGAATCCCAGCAGCAGCTCACAGGAGAGGTGGCACACTTTGAGGATAAATTTAGAAATGAGGTGTGATCCCAAGGCCGGCACAGAAAAGCGAAAAGTAGAGACAACACACGTTTGTCTGATCACACGCGCACACACACCAATGTCTCAACATACGGTCGGCACATGAAGCGCTGCACAACGTGTAAGGCAAACAAACATGCCTGGGTGGACTTCAGCATTGCTTTACAGTGGCATGAGGGGGGATATGCTGTGAGCAGTAAGGTATGAGAAGAGAAGAGAAGAGAAGAGAAGAGAAGAGAAGAGAAGAGAAGAGAAGAGAAGAGAAGAGAAGAGAAGAGAAGAGAAGAGAAGAGAAGAGAAGAGAAGAGAAGAGAAATGTCTGGCATAGTCATACTCCTCTGTTCGATGGGTGGGAGTTGTGTGACACGGCCTGAATCTTAATGCCTGAGCTGACTGGACCCCCTGAAGAGAGGGATAGAGAGTGCAAGGGAAGAGAAGGGAAGGAGAGCCGGTGACTTTGGGTTGATGGGGAGAAAGAGAAGGAAAGGAGGAGGAAAAGTGACTTTGAGGTAGTGAGAGGACTCTGGGCTCCGTGAGTTTTGGGGTTGAAAACTCATCTCATACAGATGCTTACTTGCAAACTCAACCATGGACACACACACACACACACACACACACAACCCAGGCTCAGTGTGCAACAACTTCTCTGCTTCACTGCTCAACCCTGAACAACCTCTATCCTCCTTTATAACACCCATGCTGCCCTCCATCTCTCCTCCCTTTTCTTATCCAATCCTATTATTACTATCTCACCTCTCTTTTCAACCATTGCCCCTTCCCACTACTCAGTTTCCCTCCAATCCTGTAAAATCCATTCGAATATCCAGCTTTTAGTAAAATACATGGATTTGTGAAGAACAGAGCCCAGCGAGAAATAAAAATAAGAAAACAGATTAGTTCAGTGCTGCAAAATTTGTGGAATTGTTTCAATGCACCTGGTGTGAATGTGGTTGTGTGATTGGTGACTTGTGGTGGTCAGAGGGGCCGCAAACTGGCAGCCACGCCTCTGTCAGACTGCCCCAGGGCAGCTGTGGCTACATTAGTAGCTCACCACCACCAAGTGTCATTGAGGTGTGAATGAATAGTGCATAAAATTGTAAAGCGTCTTTGAGTGTCTAGAAAAGCGCTATATAAGACTAATGCATTATCATTATTATTTATTATTATGGACTGAGTAAAGATAGTAATATAATGAAATTGTATATTTTTGGCATATTCACATTCACGCCCTTGAAATTTTAAGGCCGTCACCCAAATTTTCAACAATTTGAACGTTGATTTTCTGGGAAGGAATCCGTCTTTTCTTTTAATTTGAAAATATGTCAACATGGGCATCTGAGATCCGACTCACAACACTGAATGATACATTTCAGTTAACCTCATTGATCTCATACCCAAAGTGCTAGCAACAAATTCTAGCAACTTTCTGGACAGTCAGCAATACTGCAATGAGAGTACTGGGTCTTGTTCAAGTGCCACTCACTCTGTTATCTTTGTGTTAGGACTATTAAAACACACGACATCCCGCCCAAGTAAAGCTTGATTCACTTCAGGAGTCATTCCTGTGCTGACTCCCCATAGAGCCCATTCTCTATTGGGCAACATCACTCTTCTGCATTTATACTATTCCTGAAATGCAGGAAAGAGAAGACTTAAGAGCTGACTGAGTCTATACATTGATGGACAGGGTGATATAAAGAAGAAAATAACATGCATTTCTATTGCATAGTGTTGTTAACAAAAGACATAACTGCATTCTATAACATTCTGTTTTTGAGAGGCATTAACCTTGTGCATATCACTCTACTTTACACAGCTTATTACCACAAAGTGCACCAATCACAGTTGTTGTAGTCTTTGTTGCTAATGCTACGGCGTGGGCTACAGTGTGTGGTGAAAGGCTTCACAGCAGCTATAGTGGCACAATTAACCCAGTACTACAAATAAGCTTAAGACCTGAGTAGCAAAGTCCCTTGTTATGCCAGCCAGTGGCAAAAACTTGGGATTTATTTTAACTTTAGACTACTATTGCATCAGTCATGAAATATGAACAAGACTCAAATGCAGGGATTACACAGGAGACCAGGTAAAAGTTCAAAATAAAATACTTACTTGAAAGCCAGAGGTCATACCCAGGAAGTCACTCAGTGGAACAACAAATCCATCTAAAGTGCAGTCAAAAGGCCAACAGAAGAACAAGCATAAATCCATGAACACAATAAATAAATCACGTCGTAGAGTTGCCAAAAGCCAAAAATAAGGAACGGAGCAAAAGTTATATATAAGGACCGGAAAGATTGGTTAACACACAGCACAAAGACAATCGCCTGGTCGTTTGGATTTTTTAAGACTGAGGTTACTGATATCAGAGGTGCTATTTTTCAGCATCAGGTTCACATAACAAGCTGCTAAACATTAAAGTAAATTAAAGTATTGTCTTAGCACTGGCTGAATCGTGGGTGGCAATTAGGCACCATTAAATATAGTGTGTATATGCACGCATGTGTCTTTGTGCTTTCATCTGCCATCCTGCAACTCTGACAAACAATTAATGTAATACAGCTGGATTCAGAGTCTGCCTTGTCATGGTAATGTGTTTGAAGGCTGGAAGTCAAAAGCAATTAGGGAGATAGGCTGAGCCCCATAGCTTCAAACACAAGCTACTACACACGGAGAGACACAGGGCTCCGCTTGCTGCTAAAAAGACATTTATCTGTAGAATTTTGTTACAGTGCAGGAAGTGTAATTTGATGCCAGAGTATGTCTGTGATATACAAAGAAATATGGATTTTGATGACATCTATCTATCAGCGGTTAGTGGCAAAGCAAATCAAAAGACAATAAATCAACAAGATTAAAACAGGCCAAGTTGACAGAATTTAAATAAAAGCGAGAAAGCAAAAAGGAAGAAAAATTGAAAAATAAAATGCAAAACTATTTGAATCTGACTGAGTGAGACAAATCATACATAAGGGGGGAAAGCAGAAAATGGGGAAGAAGGTAGGAGGGATTACTTACACTTGGCTTTTGACAGACTTGCTGGAGGAATAAACACTATTGGGAGTGGTACAGATCAATAGTCTCAGTGCTACAAACACGCACTCAGAGAGCCTGGTGCGGATCAATACACCTGGTGCAACAGCGTTCCAGTAAACAACATTAATGAACACATATCTGTATCTAGCAAATATCTCATGCAACAAATTGCTACACATAGCAAGGTGACACGCACAGTAACTGCAACAAACATGTAACAAATTATCTATGTGTATATGTACAGAGCTGTGCAAAGTCCCATATGACCTGCTACAAATGTGTCCGTTCACACATACACAGACACATTAAGCTAAAGAGCCCGAAGACATGTGGATGGACAGGTTAGTTGGTGTATGAGGTCACCCTGAATGACAGACAGCACACACACATATCCACACGTGCCCGGGGAGATAAGTGATTGCAAATACACATATGGATGTTTATGTATCCAAGCTGAGGGCCACATAAATCACACACAATCAGAATATAATTGTGAGCCAGTTGTGGGGGACAGCATGCAAAGTAACGGTAAACATACCACAGCGCACACCAACCAAGACACACATGCACAAACACACATGCTGCATATATGTCAATACACACACACTAGTGGAGGCTAGAGAGGGAAAGAGTGGAGCATCATGCAGGGAGGATGGAGTATGGTTGGGAGATCTGCTGAGTGGGAGGGCGAGTAAAGCTTAAATCCATTTACACAGCATCCAAGAAAACACATTTTACAGCACAGATGGGGAAGGACAACGTGACCAGCGCTATATCTTTGTGTTGCACCCTCCTGAAGCACTCCGCATTAAATAGAAGAGCATTTTAATTGCAATTTAAAATGCACGAGACCACACATCTCTATTACCCTCATTAATTAAAATAAAACAGCTAAAATTAAAAATGGCCAACATTAAGTCCCTTTTCATGTGCAAAAGAAAAATGTGAGTCATTGAGTACAATGTTGCAACTTAAAGCAGATAGACACTTAATTGATAACAAAACAGAAATTAGATTATATCTTGACACTTTCTGTCAATTAAAATTCAATTTCACCACAACTAAGCCTATTTTATATTTCTCACCCACACACACCTTTAATCATTCACACAACACACAAATCTATTTGGCGGTAACTTTGGTGTGTGTATGTTAACACAGACAGGTGAGAAAGTAAAGGGGAAAAAAAAGAGCATAATCTGTGATGGGCCTCAACGTGCCAACACGCTGGTTTTGATTCTCTAGAACTCCACTGGAGGGATGTAATACCGAAATATGAAAAGATTTCCCCCCATTTGGCATTTTGTTGGAGGAGAGCACTATCTACAATGTTGGTCTGAGTTCTTCTTACTGTTAAGCTCATAACATGTGATCCACACTCCTTTCATCACATTTAGTGCCCCCCCCCAATTCCTTATTGTGTTAGCTACTTTAGTCTAAGATTCGTTTACTCTAAGTGGATCCAAACATGCCAGTTAAAGCTCCCCTCAGCAAAATAGACCAACTGAATCCCCTCACTATAAGGGTCAAATTAATTGCCTTTTTAGGGGCCTTAACATGCTCAAAAACTCACATGCATCACACCTGGTGAAGATGTAAGTATTTTAATGGTTTCAGTCAAGGGGCACCCAAAATGGCTATATAGCGCCACCTGTACACCAGCCTCTCCGCTGTGTTCCATGTACATGTATGTAATTCTCTACACATATGTAACATGTCCAGACACACAAAAAAATCCTCTTGGCCTAAACCTAACAGGAAGTCTGCCATTTTTAATTAACGATTAACGATTTGCAGCCCTCACACTTTGTCTCATTGCTCCAAGGTTTTAGATGTGATCGGCTTCATATTTGTTCAGTCTAAATCTACACACAGGGGGAATCTAAAATTCCAATTTGGTGAGTTTCCAAGAAATTTTGATTGCCTGTGATTCACACCTACATTATCCAAACTGGACCAAACTTCTTCAGTGGGATGAGGGTCCACCACTGAACACATACATATGGCAATATTTTATTTATATCATAAAATACAAGGTTTTATTCATAGCCCCGGAGCTATGTTTAATCTACATATCTGAACATTTGCAGGCTTCATGTAACATCCTGAGATGTGCAAAGAAGTCTCTTGGAGCCATACCGAAAACCCAACAGGAAGCCAGCCATCTTGAATTGAAGGTGGCATTTTTCACCATTTTCAGGCCTCATATTTGAACAAAATCCTCCTAGGGTGTACAACCGATTTGGACCAAAATCCCTGAACATAATCTAGACAAGTACGCCACCAAAAGCCATCAAAGGTTTTATAGAATACAAAATGGTGTTGCCGTAGCAACCCTCTGATTTAGGCATTTTTCACTTTCAAGCCCCAGAAAATTTCAAACCATCAGCCCCAGGGCTACATTTCCTTTTTGTATCTGAAATTTGGAAGCCCACGTAACATGCTGAGATGTTCAAAAAAGTCACTTGGAACCATGTCAAAAACCCAACAGGAAGTGAGCTATTTTGAACTGTAGGTTTTTTTCGCCATTTTCAGGCCTCGTATTGAAAGAACTCCTGGTGCGGTGTCCAGCCAATTTGGAACAAAATCCCTGAACATAATCTAGACAAGTAGGTTATCAAACTTTTTATAGAATATGAAACAGTGTTGCCATAGAAACCTTCTAATTTTGGGATTTCCATCACTCCCCACAGGACAACAAATTGCTACATCTCAAATATACATTGGCCAATCTGTCCAAAACCTCACATAAGTGAGAGTTTGGACGCACCAGCCTCGCACATATAACACCACCTAGTGGCCACAGGAAATCAGCATTAGACCAATAATAATTCTCCCATGAGCAGTTACATTTTCAATGATGGACACAGGCTTTACATACTGTGGCATGGCATGTAATTAGTGGGCACTTGCCAATGCCACCTAGTGGGCGCAGAAGACATTTGGCGTTTGAATAAGGCAACATCCGAGCATCCTACAGTGCCAACACCATCCAGGTGAGCCCATGTTGGCAACCTCCGAGCATAGCACTGCCTGACCAGCGCTTGCAGATTTAATTGAACTTATTACCCATAGTAGCTGCTTAATACTGTAGTATGAATCATTCAAGCATATAAATGCACTTTTTTGTCACTAGAACTATCTAAGGAGGATTGGCAAGAGGCATGTGCATTGGCCCACACTGATCTGTTAACACACGTTTCAAAATGATGCAGTATAAATGGTTAATGCG
>VOQJ01011756.1:0-10021 GCA_015052665.1 Apistogramma diplotaenia | reverse complement strand
ATTGTTGTTCTAATAAAACAGCTACAATAAGAATTGCAGTTGAATTGCCCCAAATTCAGCTAAACTACAGTGTTGACTTGAACTGAACCAAAGTAAACAGAAATGAATTGAAAGTCATTTCAGGGATGTAGTGTCAACAATAGCTTATCCTCCTCTGAAACAACTGTCAGTACAGAGCAGTACAAAGGGATTGAGTGCCTCTTTCCACCCCCTATTTCTCACTCTGTCTACACTTCCTTTATTCTTTCCTCTCTGTCCATCTTTCTCTCTGACACTCACTGCACAGCTCTTTGAATTAAATGTGATACTATTAATCATAACTCCAGGGGAATTATTGTCTGTTCTGCACACTTTAACTGGGACTGTGGTCGAATAGTCCACGTAATTACCTTTTCTTTTTTTTAAGCTAAGCATTTTATCTTGACCTTGATGGAAAATGTCAAGAGGTCAAGGCATGGTGCAAAAGAAAATTTGGACCTGGCTGCATCTAAACAAGACACTTTCATAATGTGAAAGCAAGTGTTGCTGATGTGGGTCAGCTGTGGTGGAACAAGTGATTCTTAGATACTTTGTCCCGAGTGTTCTTATAGTGTTGCTTCATGCAGGTCATATAAACAAGAACCAGCGGTGAAAAATTCATTACCAAGGTTGGTATTTGAAAGAAAAAGCAATATATAGGTTATAAAGTAAATGAAATATGAGTCACATTGAGATTAGCCGCTTATTCGGTCCGCTCATACTTTATTTTCCCACTAGAGAGATGATGCTGTATAACACCTGCTTTTCTCATGGCTTTCGGACTCAAGTCAAATTAGTTAATGTTGAAATCTAAAGGATTGCACTACAGCAACCCTATAAGCAGAAGTCCACTGTAACAATGGCGAGATTTTGTAGCCCCTCACTGTCACTACATGTATGACCAAGCAGTTTGCCCTGTGACCTGTGTGATCGCCCTGTTAAAGCTGGGCCACTGATAGAGCTCTCAAGTTCCACAAAAAAAGCAGACACAGACACATCTTCTTCCTCACAGAGGCAATTCTTCAAAAAAAATCTGTTCCTTTTGATTTAATGAGGGAAGACATGAAACTCTGCTTAAAACATCACAAGAAGCAGCCCCAAGGCTGCACAAACACAAGCGCACACGTTCGCTCATGCATGCAGACACACACACACTCTCTCTCTCCCTTTCCCTCTCTGTCCTTATGTTCATGGTGTCACTCATAATGAAGTATATTTTGCATCGTGGAAAAAACAACTCCTATATCACTTGAGACTTGCAAATTCACAAAGTCTGTACACACAAACCACATCACACAGTCTGTGAGAGGGGAGTCCTATAAGCAGTCTGTATTTAATAAGAAAAGCAGACAGCAGGATAAAGGGAATCTCATGGCTCCTCTTTTCATGCCAGCTCACATATTAAGACGGGCAGCTGGTTAAATTTACCAGCTTCTCCTTGCTTTCACACATATCAGGCAGAGTTTAATCACACATAATACTGTATGTGCACAGACATACAACATACTGGCAAATCAAGAATGCTGCTTTGTGTTAGCTGACAGAAATGCTTGTACAGTATATGTACCGTATACACGCAATCATGTGCCACCGTATTATGAAGTAGTATGTCACGTACAATGCATTACACTGCACCAACACTCCTGTCTGAGGCTGTCGAAGGGAGGTCATGTCAAAAATTATATTAAAATCTTTTTCAAAGCTGATTTCTTACTCAACAAAAGCACCAAAAGACGAGCGCAAATTGGTGAATGGCAAAGAGGGAGGAGGGAAGCAACGGACAGAAAAAGAAAAAGATGTGGGGTACAAGGAGCTATAGGGTGAAGTGAGTGAGAGGTAGAGGATGAAGGGATGGAGAGATAACTGGTGGGAAGGATGCAAAAGAGTTTTATCAGTCTCCCGGGTCTCATTAATTCTGCCTAATCAGATAATATATTGCTGAGGAAACACTTGTGTGATATCCTGCACAAGACACTGTATACGTGTGAACTACCCACAACCCATCAGTGGTACTTTGTGCAGTTTCCTGTGCTCAGAGATGCCGGATGGTGGCCTGAGTTCAATTATTATCAGGAGGTTTTCCTACTGCGAGACAAAGTGAGTCATGGTTGTTCTGTTTGTGCTTTGCCTGTGGATAGAACAAGACAGTCTGGATGACCCTCCGAACACGGTCCTCTCACTGTCTGGATAATCTGTCTGAAAACATCCTGCCCAATCCGAACCCGCGAGGCAACGCCATCCGAGTAAGAAACGTAGGAGAAAGAGACAGAAGCCCAGATATTAGGAGACAGAGTTCTGCTTGCAAGTCACACTTATCTGGCTTTGTGGCAAAACTGTTTCATCTTCCTGTCTGTGTTTTCCTCCTAGTCACATACAACAACACGTGTAAGATTACTAACGTGGTCATGCTAAGCCAAATAAGAAGAATATCCAATACTAAAGATCCTCACGCATTTCCACCTTTAAAACACTATTCACAGTCTTGTGAAACACGGCCTGTGAGAAAGAAGTAAGCAGGCAAACAAATGTGTACAAGCTTATAAATCACATTTACACAAATTTATATACACACACACAGGCATGTATGCACACTCAGGCACACAAATCTTTGTTCTTTCGAGGCTGTATCCTTTCATGTCAGAATGGCTGGCCTTATTTGCGGGGAGTCAGACCCCTGCTGAGGTTAGCTAAGACTGAACCAATCCAATCCAGAGCAGGGGGAAGGGAAGAAGAATTATTGATGACAGATGAGAGATGGAAGCTGATACCCATTTGTGGAGAAGGAAAGACTCTGTAGATGGAAAAAGTTGGGGTTAATGAGCTGGAGCAGCAAGAGGAACAAGGGGAGGAAGGATGCAGTTGGGGGATGTGGAGCAGAATCTGCTTGTGGTGATCCTGCACCCGAGTGATTCGAAAAATACACTAGGGAATGACCCTTTAATTCTAAGCCAACATTTAGCTTGGCGTATATACACATGCACTCACACACACACACACACACACACACTATCACCAGGGGGTACAAATGTGAAAGCCATGATTGATATTCTGCTTCTGTCTGCAAAAATTCTGATAAGTAAAGAGTGCACAGCGGGAGACAAAAAGAAAATACTTAAACCTTACAAATTAATTCAGAACACTAACATCAAAGTGAGGGGATGTTAGAAGTAATAACAAAAATATCAATTAGCAAACAACAATGCTGTAAAAAAAAGTTAGAACATATTTCCCAATAAAAATACATTATAAATTGAAGCCTACAAGCCCACATTCACTCAGTCTAGGCTTAGAGGGCATGAAATGGTTGAAAGATGACCCAATTAATAATGACACACACATACACCCACACACATGCACACAAATGTATGTTTAGCAGGCATGTAAGTGTTCAGAGCAGACCCTATTAATTCAGCTCATTTAGCCCCAGTCCAGCCATTAAATTTAAGCCTACCCCAAAGCTCACAAAGCAACACCACGGCTCAACCCCCACAGCTTCATCTTCATCACAAATAGCAAATGTCTGAGAGAGAAAAAAAAAAAAGAGGCAAAATAACCTCTTCCCCTTTTCTCACACATAGGCTATTTCTTTCTGTTATTTATGTATTTATTTATCAACAGTGCACCCATTTTTCTGCTCTTCTATAAATGGGTAAAATTCCAGTAAAGGGTGAGAAGAAGCAGGGCAGAGATGGTATCAGTTTTATGGCTGACACCAGGCAAAAATATATCTGAGTATGCCTCCAGGCTGGACAGAAATGCCACAGTATAATGTCTCCAAATACTGCCTAATACCCTGGTCACAATACTGGGGCACGCAGCCAGAATCGCAGCTTACTACAGACATCCAGCAAAAAATGTGTGAAGAATAAGTCATTAATATTTCTAAACCATTGGTCCACTAGACAGTAAAAATGTGAATTTCTAGTAAAATGTTGCTCATATGAGCTTGATTACTGACCAACTCAAAGAGGAAATGAGAGACACAAAGAGACCAGCAGGATGGGGGAAACTGGGGAAGGGTGGAGGGCAGCAGCAGCAGACAAAAATTAGGATTAGAGTAATGTTCATCCCTCCTTTCACGCTGTTTCATTAACACACCTCTGAGGTGCTTTTAGAGGCTGTTGGAAATAAGCCGATTTTCCTGCTCAGGAGGGCTCGCCCACTACGCATCAGCACCACTCAGTGTGTCACACAAGTACACATACAAGCACAGTTTACTCTCTCTGTCAGTCATGGTGCAGTAACCAGTACAAACTGCATACAGAGCCATTGGCTGACTTGGTAGTAGGGTGAATAAACAAAACAAAAAAAACAGATCAAATGTCACAAGGGGTTGAGTCTGAGTGTGATACAGAACAACTGACGTCAATTCAATTAGTGTGAAAGGAGACGAGCATGTCAGACTTATCTATGGCCTTTAGACTTTCTATGGGTTTTGGTAAGATAAAGCTGGTGAACAGGGAGTAAATGGATTAATATGTGGAGGGTTGATAACGAAAGGCAGTAGAGCTATGAAACCCCAGATAGTCATGGAGATAAACTAATAACTAAGATAAGACCCACACATACAATAAGTCATAAGCTCGTACAGTTCACAGGCAGCTACTAGCAGGCTGGAGTGAGGGCATCACATTTATCTGCCCCACACCATCAACAGAATTAGAGAGGGGAGAGGAAAAGACAGAGTGGATGTTCAAGCAAGGGGCTAGGGGACATACTAATGTCCTCATCTTTTCATTAAGCCTTGGTTAAAAGTGGTAGGCAATAATGAAATCACTTCTTAGAGACACTTATAGTAACCCCAAGGAGAGAGCAGGGAGTAGGAGAAAGTAATGAAAAGAGAGTGGAACAAAGAATATGTGGATTCAGGAAAGGGTACAGAGCAGAAAGAAAGCAGATTACTGTAGACATATAGAGTAAATGCAAGCAAGTACAATGTGAGGTGTTATAAAGTCTTAAACAGGACTGAAATGTTTGTTCGTGTAAAAGCTAAATCAGTCTCCAGTCTGAACTGAAAAACAAGTCTGACCTGAAATCTGCCAGTAGGAGGGAACTTTGAAAGCAAGTAGTTCAAAGTCGCATAAAAGATACACAACAGAAGAGCTACTGAACAGATGAAAACGCACATTAGGCTGCACACAGCATCAAGACATCTGCGAATATTTATTCATTACCACCAAATAACCCGCAGTATTCAGAATAATGCAGCAAACAAGTACAGCACAGACTGAGTGATTCAGCACCACGGACAGCTCCAGCCTCATGGGGCGACAATCTCAGCGCAGTGTTTCCTAAGTAACTCAAAGTCTCTAATCCAGCTTTACCTTGCCTTAAAGGGACAGTTCACTGCAAAGTTTAATTTACATATTTGTCCTCCAGAATGCAATGCGATTTATCTGTCTAGACTGCTTTGCCTGTTTTGGGAGATCCTGTCTTTACAGATGGGCAGCAGAGTGGTACAGTGATTAGTACTGTCACCTTAGAGTAAATAGGTCCTGGGATTGAATCCACCATCCGCTGGGGTCTTTTTTTTTAAGGTTTGTAGGTTCTCCCTGTGCCTGTGTGGGTTCTCTTTAAAACATCAACTACGGCTACCTCCCACAGACAGAATTCATGCATGTTAGGGTCATTGGTCATTCTAGGTTAGCTGTAGACATGAAGTCATAAGCATGAAGGGTTGGCCCTGCAACAGACTGGTGATCTGTGCAGAGTGTACTGTGCCTTTCACCCTGTGACACTTGGAACATGCACCACCCATCCTCAACCCAAAGTGATCAGCAGTTAAGAAAATAGATGGATGGCTTCATAGATGTCTGCTGTCTCTTGAATACGAGAAAAAAAAAAGACAAAAATCTCAGTATCATTGTGTCTTTCTATAAATCACGACATAGTTACTCAACAGGAAATCCACAAATCTTACTTGTTTTACACAAGAACTAGTTTCTTTGTGCCAAACTTTGCCCATCAAATGTATTAATGTGCAAAATAAAGCACACATTTACTTATGACAGTGCTTGTGCTAGTGACAGAGTCATAAAGTGTAAACATTAATGGCACTCCCCTCAAGACTGGAAGCTGAAAGTGGGAAATACACAGTATGTAGTATTATTTTATCAAGAATTTCTGTATGTGTTACTATGGAAAATCATTATGAGATAGGAGTGTGTGTGCGTGTGTGTGCGTGTGTGTGTGTGTGTGTGCGCGTGCGTGTGTGTGTGCGTGCGTGTGTGTGAGATTTCTAAACCCTCTCAACAAGAGATAATAGGCCAGGGTAAGGGTACATTAGTGATCTCTGATACACACACATTCGCCAGCACACACATGCACAGGGCGAGAGGTGTTGGCTGCCGTCAAGAGGCTCATTTGGGCAGCAAGTACTGGCTCGACTTCAGATGTGATCACACAATAGATGGGGATCATATTGTTAATTACCTGCAAAACCTTCCAAACACAGAAATGCTGAAGAAGAAACAAAGGGACCCACACAATGACAGAAACAAGGAGAGAGATCAGAGGCTAAGAAACAAAGGAGAGTAATGTTGTTGAAGTACTGCCTTTTTATATCTTTTTTTTAACCTAAAACCTCAATTTCCTACTTTTCCCAGAATGTTATCTTAGCTTTGAGCCCCATGTTGTTCCACTTTTTGGTGTGAAAACATCCTCCATCCTCCATCGTTCACAAACAACAATTCAAATACTCTCATTACAATGCAGAACTTCTACTTTCACAAGTCCGACTGAAAAGTAATAAGTCAGGGCTATTAGAAAAACACACAGTGGTGGAGGCGGCTCACGATCAAGGCTTAGGAAAACACCAAAGGAGCACAGTGCCTGATAATGCAAACCCTCACTGGGGTCTTTAGTAATCAAACATAATTATCCTTGTCACAGTGTTCTCAAACACACTGATAATCACATTGCAATCCCATGCACACACACACACACACACACACACACACACACACACACACACACACACACACACACACACACACACACACACACACAAGGACCAATCACTGATGCCTACATGGAGATCTTCCTATTGATTCTGTTGCTCCCCTTTATTAAAATGCATGCCTTTGAGTACAAGTTGATTTCAGAGTAAATATCCCACTCTCTGCCCTCTACTCTCTGTGCTGGCCTTTTTGCACCCTTTAATCCTTCTCGTATCTCCCAGGTCCATTTTGTTCTCCTCTCGCATTTCATTGTAGTGCTTTTCCCCCCCACTTTCTACCCTGTCAAAATTTTACATTTACATACATTCTCAACACCCATTTTACCCATTTTTCTTCTATCGATTACGCTTTCTTTGAGCTCCTTTAACTCCCCAATATCCTTCTTTGTCCCCCATATCTCTGTCCTCTTCCCTGCCAAGTCACATTTTCCATTCCCAAATTCATCATCTTCCCATCAACCTTCTCTTCCTCCCCCCCTTTCAATGCGTTTGGCATTTCCCCCACTCTGTAAGTCGACCAGTCAGTCACTAGCGAGTACAACATTAAAGTACCTGCTCAAATGTCATCAGCATCAACTCTGAATCTCAATCATCTCAAGCTGGATGAAAGCAGGGGCTTGTAGGGGGACGGGGTATGGGATTGGAGCACTGAGATAAAGCTGACAGCATACTTCATTCGAGAAGTGGGGGTGGTGAATTAGGTTACATTTTCTCCATGTCATTTCATTTTCTTCCCCCCTCCTCGTCATCTCCCCACAATCCTATTGTAGATATTAACTAAAAAGTGCCTGGGTGTCTCGCCTGGAGCACAGCCCGGTCCAGGTGACATTTTGACAGAGTGGCCTCGGGCTTGTTGTGCTAAGGTTTGCTGTAGCTGTGTGACTACACAGATGAGATCTATAATTGTGGTGAGGTAGCCAGTTAGCTCTTGCTTGAGCCTGTCAGGAAGCACGAAAGACACTTCTGAAGACGAGTGTCTGTTCAAAAAGCTATTGTCTGGTATTATACCTGGAGGTGACAGGGCTATTAAAATGCACAGTCTGAGCACCCCTATGTGTGTATATATGTGTGTGTGTGTGTGTCTCGCAGTGATGGGTGGAGAGAGGTGTCTTTGGTATAATCCACTCTGTGACATAAACCTGAGTGCTCTCTCTCACTCCTCCCTCCTTTCTACCTTATGTCTTCCTCTCTCTATCATCTGGCCCTCCCTACTTCTGTCTCTCCAGAATAAATCTTTAATGGAGGTTTTATTGTCCCTGATCAGCATTCAGCACTGTGCTTGTTTATGCAGGCTCATCTCTCTCTCTCAAACGAACAAACACACACACACACACACACACACACCTCACCTTTCCCTCCTTCTGCCTAGATTGTCCTAATTTCACATTCTTGCTCTTTACATCTTTCTCATCTATTCTTTTCCTCTTTCATCACATTCACAAATCAATTTAACTTCTTCACAAAGAACTCATATTTATCCCTTTCATCACTTCTTTTTTAGACATAATTGCAGAAATGAAACACCATTGTAAGGTATTCTTTTTGCCAAGAGTTGTTTTTTTTTTTTTTCCTCCCAAGTGGATGGGAGCAAAAAGGTGCAATGCTGTGAATGTAAATCCTGATTGGGGTCTTTACTCTGTGGACCATGAGAAGGATGTTTGTATAAACGGCAACAAAGACAATGACAGGTGAGCCTGGCTCTATGATTGATGTGCATCCAGCTGAAGTGTGTGTGTGTCTTTACATGGGCGTGTGAATGTGCGAAAACTACGCATGTATTAGACTCAAAAGGTAAAACGGAGGCATTGTGGCTTCTCTGTTCACAGTGGGGTGGCAGGGGAATTACGGTATCGCTGTCCTGCAGTTTACACACACACACTCATGCACAGAGGGTGCCTGAAAATGCAGTGGTTGGATGTACATCAAAGCATCACAAGGACACAAGGACTCTGTGTATGTGCTATTCATAATGAATAATGTTTTGTGTCTTATATAGTAAATATATATAACACTAATACTACATATACAACATAATGGAAGGTGTTGCAGTTTTTAACTGTTTATTTGTGTATTTTTATGTGTGAACATACTTGTGTGTGTGTGTGCAATTTACTTTGAAGGATATATTTTGTCCTCTAAAAAAAGTCAGCATCTCTATATATTATTCCCATTATCCAGCAGACATACACAAAGTCACAGTCGCATACATCCAAGCACAAAAGACATGTGTATGTGCACTCACTATGACAGATATGCACTCCACTTTCTATTCTGAACTGACGATCACTGGCATACCCGGAGACATGCCTTCGAAATATTAATTCATGTAGCATGTGCTTCTTGTCTGGATGTGGGGGAATAAGACACAAATTTGTGCACATTCGCACTCTGTGAAACTCACCTTCTTCAAAAAACAAGTCGATTATTAAATTTAAGAATAAAGACTTGGGTAAAAGTGGGTTTAGGTTAAGGTTTGGCAAAGGTAAGAATCAGACAAGCAGCAGCAATGTTACAGGTAAGAATCCAGGACCTGGAATATGTAATTAAGTGTGTGTGTGTGTGATGGATTCGTATCATCATCTAACAAACAGCTACACAGTTTTTCACTCCAAGCAAACGACTGCCGACAGGAGACACAACCACGCTCCCTGAGAACTCAGAGCAGAAACGAATTCCCCGCTCCTCGTCATAACAGGAAGATGATCATCTCTGCCCGCCCAGCAGCTACCGTCTGCTTTTATTTGAGAACATGGTCGCAGTAGAGTGACGTCATCGACGTCACCCGCAAAGTGGTACACAGCGTAGTTAAGACAATAGGTACAGACAATTCACAAATCACATATAATCCTTTCCCACAGACACCCAGGCTCCTGCTCAGCGTGAGATGCTGAGCAGGCAGCCAAGAGTGTTAACCTAACACTTAAAACAATAAGTGAATACCTTCAAAGTTCTTCCTGAGAGAAGGTAACAGTTCCTTTCTTATCTAAATTATCACATGGCATTGCTGGGAAGACAAAGGGCACCACATGGCGTAGGAATTAAGTT
>VOQJ01011753.1:21407-41530 GCA_015052665.1 Apistogramma diplotaenia | reverse complement strand
CCTAAATTAACAGTATTGGTAATTACCAAATAATGTTGATGTTTCTGTAATGGTCAGTCCACCAGCAATCAAAATAATATTTTTAATGCTAAAATGTAATTATTACTTTTTTGCCAAAAAGCAGAAAAAATTGTAAATCACATTATTGTTTGTTTTTTTTTAAATTAAGATACCAAATTACAGTTTTTACATGCATTTCTGCTGATTGTGGCTGACTGTTATGCTTGATTCATTACTCAGTTTTAAGAGAAATTCAGTGTACCTGCTCAAATGTGGGTATTAAAGCATGAATTCTGTTTATTATTTGCCAAAAAACACAATATTGTTTCAAATTTTAAACAAAAATTTCTAAAATATTTGTGTTTTCTTGTTTTTATGACAGATTTGTGACAGATGGTCTGATAAAATTTGTTGAGCACTGGAAAAGCAGTTCATAAAAAAAGTCCATTCTATCAATTTAGATTCACAATTTCACATTCACTCGCCTTTCACACAAATCCCTGCCTCTTCACATCATCATTAATCAACTTAACAGTGTTTTCAGTCTGGTTTTGTAGCAAATATGCAAACATTTCAAAATGAAAATATATATTAATTGTTAACCTTTGTTAACTACCAGTTCATAACCAATGTGCTTTCTTACATTTCACTATAATTTTCTCAAAACTATTCCAACATTGCTCTTTTATCTACAGTACAGTGATGTTGTCGTCAATTCAAAACCTGACTCTTGCACACATCCATCCTGTCCATTCACTTCATTAGTCATGGGGTTGTTACACTACTTCTTCACGTTTGCTGGCTGGAGCAAGCGTTAGACTACAGGAAACAGCTCCACTGACTTAGCATTTCAGCCATGTAGATTACCAAAGATTCTTTAATGCAGCAGCCCTGCAAAGAAGACACTTTGGACCACAGCCTTTATTCCTCCGTGTCAGAGATATTTCTTTGGTTTTTCAGAGCAGCCTGTGTTTACTCTGAGAAATGGGTTGAAACATTCATGCAAAACAAAACTAACTGTGGCTCTAAGTGGCCTTCAATATTCATGTAGCTTCATTTGTAGCACTGTGTCAATCGCATATTCGATGCCATTCAGGGAAAAAGAAAAATGAATATCGCTGAATCCAGAGGGCAAATTGACATTCCTTTGTTCAGCCACATCATATATCAACTTGTATCATAATGATCCTAAAACAACACCACCAACACCTCCCACCCTTCCCACTCCCAACCACCCTCCCCCCCACCCACATATGCCTAGCCGAGCTCTACCCACTATGTGTCGTGCAAATGGACCTCAGACCCTGACTCTCTAATGAAGCCTGATTCAGGCTTGTGCACTATGTGACAATATGTGTATGTATATATATGGCTTTAAGTGCTGCATAGGCTAGACTGGCTTTCACTGTAGTCTGTCAGTATGCTATGTGAGTGGGGGGAAGGCAACATTGAACACAAGCATTCAGTCAGTAAAGACTGGTGTTATGAAGGTGAGACCAGTTAGATGGAACAATGGGAAAGAGAGAGCGAGAAAACAGACAGCTATACAGTATAAACTGGGAGGAATGACATCATCATAAAATGAGGACATACTTTTTTAGTGGAGATTGGAATTTAAATGGACTTTAAGAGGAACCCCAATGTAATTTTCAGTCCAGTTTCTGCATGTCTAACTCCCCAGTTTCATCACACATGTTTTGAAGGCATTTTTAAAGATATTTTAGTAGTTTAAAGCAATGATACGTAATGATGAAGCACAACATCAATGAGCAGACAAACACAGCTCACTGGAAGTATGCGATAGTTCAGTCCCAGTTTCTTTTAACAGCACAGTCAGCACTGGGGTATCAATGAACTAGTGTTACAAGCCTCTGCGATGCCGGGCACAACTGGACACGGGGAATGTAGTAAAGGGCTGCACAGAGCCAGCTGCTACTGACCATCAATGTTTAAAATCCCTTCTAGTCCACTCTGATACTGGAAGTAAACATAGGGGTGTAACAGAAAATTGTGAAAAGCTACACTTAACTTACTGACTTGACTTGACAACTGATTTAAAAAGTCAGTTAATTAGCAACATGATTATTAGTTTGAGTTATTGTTATTATATATTGTTGATGTTAATTTTACATTTATTTAGATCCAATCCAGATTCCAGGTGCAAAAACGACCAATTTCAGTGCAGTGTTGTTTTAAGTTGTTGGTGATCAGTTTAGGGAGCATATAGTAATTTATATAACTAGGACACACCTGGATTGGAGCTTTGAGCTTCTAAATAAAGAAACTCAAAACGAATGAAGCATGACGTACAAACAGAGGAGACGGAGCAGACACTGAACAAACACAGGCGACGAGACAAAACGAGAGAGACAGAGAGACAGAGAGAGATGTGGTTGTGAAGTAATGCTCCAATGATGAGGTCACTCAGTGCGTCGAGAGCTACCGCTCCGCTGTGTTCCTGGTCCCCAGCCCCTGGCCGCCCATTACCAGTTCTGACTGTCGCACCTCAAAGGACATCTCATCCTCAGCATTTTCCCCCATTTCCTCTCCACCTTCTTCTTCCTCACCAATACGACAACTCTAAATGCATGGAGAGGAAAAATATGAATGTACATGATGCCTGTACTTCTATGCAAACCGCAATGCACATAAAAATTTTCTGTGATGACTCACCTTTGCCATAATATCGGCATAGGCCATATAAAGGTGATCAGTATCCAGTTTACTGAAGTCAGGATAGGAGCAGATAACAGGAAATTAGAAAGAACATGATGCTTTTTTTTCCCCAAAGGTCTCTGCGGCTCACTGCTGTCTAACCTCTTCTCTGTCAGAGCAGTACGACTGAAATGCAGAATTAGCTGGTGGAGGGGATCTGGCTTCGTTTCCTTCTCCTCTTCCTCATCTCCCTCCTCTTGCTCCATTGCTTTCTGAGAGGTTCAGGAAAAAAAAGTTGAGTAATGCCACAAGAAAAGGTTCCAGATGAAAAAGAGACATCAGATGACACTCACTGATAAGTCATCTATCATTCGGTCTTCAAATGAGAATCCCTCAGGGTGAAGCCAGTTGCGCCTGTATCCCTCAAGGAACATGTTTGAAGCTCTGTGTCTGCGAAGCAAAGATAAAAAAAAAAACAGACTACACTTCGTGCCTCGTGGTTGGTATGAGTCCGCTCTAAAGTCCCTTCCAAACTCATCCAAGTAGAGAAGACTTGGATAGAATTTAGTAAAAGCCATATAGTGCACTCATGGTCAGCTTTTTTGCTTACATGCCAACACAGATGCTGATTTCTTACCTCGGAATGTTATATAGTGGTGTCATCCTAAAGCAGGCGACCACAGCTCTGCGTCTTTGCTTGGACAACAGTTTGTGCCACACCATCTTCTTGGATTTAAACGGATGCTCCGTCTATCAGAGAAGACGTCGTTGGGAATCAAAAGAAATGTGACGGCCTTGTCACTATTGGCTGTTGGGGCTGCTTTTTGCTTCCTCCTTTCCAGGTCCTAATTAACAGCATCTAATAAAGAAAATGTCTTCACCTGCTCGGGAGCCTATATAAGCTGCTTTCCTTCCAAGATGCCTTTCTTTATTGGTCTTTTACAAAGATGAGCTAAAAACTATTTAGACCAGAAACTCCTGAAGTGTGCAAGCTCCAGATCATTGTATTGCTTTAAGCCTCACTCTTAGCTGTTATACTAAAGTTGCCTTTATAGTCACTGTGTTTATATTTATGTAATATGTACTGATGTGTGCATTACTGAATATCTGTGTTTGAGACAGTGTATCTGCTGCAGTTGGCGTCAGTAAAGCTGCTCACAAGCCAAAACAAGTTTAAAATACATAAATAAGACGCATAAACACTCACCACTTCAAGGTGGTAGAGAACTGCAGAAACCTCCTGCACTCTCTTAACAACTTTTGGTGGGGCATCTGCATCTTCAGCCTTCCCTGCCATCTCCTTATACAGTGCCATCTGCCAGCGCATGGATGGATTGTCCACCTTTCCACAACACATGGATACAGAGCTTTCTGAAAGGTCTGATTATCTGCAATTACAAATCTTATCCCTGCAGCTAAATTCAACAATTTTTTTTTTACTACCGGTCCTTCAAGTATACCTTGCCCTGAAGATGCAGGTTATTCTGCAGAAACTCTCTTACTTCTTCATCAGTGTCTCTCTGTAAAGTAAAAACATTTTGGCAACTGTTTTCCTCCATGTTACAGCACACAACAAATGGTGCTCCACATGTTTACCAGAACCAAGTTCAAAGTGAGAAACAAAAACTACCAAAGAGTATCGGATCTTGGCCAAGGTGATGAGCTCCTGATCAGCAGGAGAGCACATGTTTAGCCCTATGGGGAGCATCTTTTTTAAGGCAGCCACAATAAGTGAAGTCTGGACCGAGTAACGATCGCCACGTTTCTTCTTCTTGGTACGTTCAGTATCTGAGCCTCCACCCTGTGAAAAGGGACAAAAAGCCACAGAGCATAAACAATATCCAGAAAAATGCCAGCAGTGCAACAGCTCAGATAAACGCCTGAGAAGTATTAATATTTTTGTCCTATTAGGATTGAAACTAGCTGAGCAAACTGATTTAATATACATACTTCAAAACATTACAAAATAATCTGTAAATGTATATAAAAGGAGTGTGATGTCATACAAGTCATGATGTGACTACTTTAATAACTAACTATTACAACTGCTGAAAGTCATTCTACCTTAGCTCCAGCTGAGCAACACACAGTGCTATAAACTGGTTATTGTGCAATAACAGCAGCTCTCTCCAAGCAGCAATACGTTACTACATCTACCGATAATATACCTAATAAACATGTTACTGTCGGAAATGGGCACTAAAAAGACAAGTGTCAACATCTAAAGGTCAAAATCTGATTATTCCCAAGCTATAAAATCACCGAAGGGAGAAGGACAGAAGGGATACTGAACATGTGATAGCATAGTGGGATAGTAGGAATATTGCTGCTTTTGTGAAAGGGAGGCTGAAAAGAACGGGTCTTACAAGAAAGTAAACCAGTCGCATTGCATCAACAGCGTGCAACAGAAAATATTCATTCAGGAGACAATCCATTCAAAATCCCATGAAACGGACGGCTAAACAGAACAAATGCACTTTATACTGCAGTTGTGAATAAGACTTTGTAACAGCTCTAGCCCGTGGTGAAAACTTTAAATATTAGATGAAGTTAATAACAAAACCCGCAGAGTTAGACTTTATTAGTAGCATGCTGTTAACATCGCACACCTCCAGTTATGCAAACGAAAGGAAATGTGTCTTCCCCTGTCTTTGACTCCTGAGCTCATGCTCTGTTTCTGTGAGTTCAGTCCTTCTGTTAGCTGCTCTTTCTAGAGTCCTCCAAGATGTGCAAACAGATGCTACTGCACACAGTCTATAAATGTATTACATATGCTCCGGGGAGCTCTCCTTCACAGGGATCAGACATACTTCACAGAAAACTGTCGGGTATAAAGTTACTGGGTGAAGAGGCGACTCTAACTTGGGGACATGGAGATTGTGTAGATGATTGATATTGAGCCGACACACTGTCCAGGACCACTATTGTGGTGCCGTTAAGAGAAGCCAGAAGTGTTTAAACGCCTATCTTAACTTGAGAAAATATTGGCTAGATTTTACACCAAAATTTTGACACATACAATACTGTGCAAAAGACTTGAGCCAGCCCTCATTTCTTTGGCTTTCGCTTCCTATGAGCCAGAATTTCCTTTAAATTCTCAACATTTCTTTGGACATTGGCTGCTTTTTCACTCATATTCAGAATAAGTGGTACGCCTAAAACAAAATATCTACAGCAGATGAACGGTACCTCAATCTCATGTCAAAATTTCAGCAAAGACTTGACCCCGAGAGATAAATCTGAACCTTCAGTTAACTGTATGTTGATGTGGATGGAGGTCTTTAGACATCTTTAAAATACAGTGGCAGTGTCATAGTTTGGGGCTGCGTTGCAGCCAGTGATGTTGGGAATATTGTCAAAAATTGATGGAATTATGAACACAGATTTTGATCCACCTTGTCCAAATTACCATCTCGGAAGCGTCTGAAACAACAGCTTCATTTTTTTTTTTAGCACAACAATGATCCCAAACACACTGTAAAAGTGTAACTGGAAAGGAAAGCACAAAGTGGAACACTATCAGTCACAAATTGGCCTCCCCAGAGCCCGGACATCAACATGATTGAAGCAGCGTGCGATCATCTTTATAGTGAACATAACAAAAGGCAGCCAGCATCAAAAGAAGAGCTTAGAATGACCTTCAAGAAGCCTGGAGAACGATTCCCGAAGAAAGCTGCCTCAGCAAGTTCAGGCTGCGCTGAAGAATGAAGGTGGTCACACAAAATACTCACTTTCAAGCTCTTTACAAACTCTGCCTTAAATACTGCACCTCCACCTATGTTTGAACAAGTTTCACTCAATTACTGCACCTACTTCCCATTTTCTGGGCATACACAGAAATGAAGGGTGGCTCACGCGTTTTGCTCAGTACTATACAGTAAATCTTTTTATTACAGGGGTTTGTTGAGGGCATCACTGTTAGACATTAAGGTGGTCCCAAATGACCCATATGCTCTCTGTAATGAAATAAAAAAACACTCTCAATGCCAGGTGTTTGTTTGTTATGATAAAGTAGTTTAGAGGGTGCAAAGCATTTTGGGGAATATTTTAGGCAATAAGTGTGAATTAATATGTTGGTTAGGTTCATGGTACTTTTGAGCACTTTTAAAAAAAAAAAGAACCTAACAAACGTTTCAGTAAATCTGCTCCAGTAACATTAAGCATCAAGCTGTGTGTTAGTGTGGATACTAGGGAGTGTAAAAGAAACTATACAGTGATGTATAATGGCATTTTAAGGGAGGAGATAAGAAAGAGCACAGAGAAGACTAACATCATCCCCTAGTGGACAACAAGCTACATTACAAATACCTACAGCTCAACCATCTTCCATGAAGAGAAAAAGAAGGCATTCTAGAAGAGTCCAACTTGACTATGATCAAAAAAGAGCAAACTCAGTGACAGCGTGATGGCACTGTGCTCCCACTTCCACTTTGGTATTGGTGTAAAGCCCAGTGCCATGAGCCCAACTCTACAGCTGAGTACTTTCATCAAACGCCTCCAGACTCCCCCCCTCACACACTGGCAGGACTGGGGAAAGCCCGCAGATGGGGCCTGCCCATTGGTCCGGTGATCCCTTATGAGACAATGTGAGTATCTTTCCCCAGTTCCCTTAAGAAAGTACAGTATAAATGAATGCTGCTTTGTGTAAGATAGGGCGCATTGCATTGTGTCAGTGCAGACTTACATCTGAGTCTAGTAAAACTAATGCCAGCATATGAAATATGTGTTTTACTTCATTGCTACGAGGCTGTTTAGCTGACTTTGCAGAAGCAGCTGCATAGAAAGGCATCTGCCACTGACGATGAATTACTGTTATGTCTTGCTGAATGACATGTGCAGGATTTCGTGTCTATTTCTATGTACATGAGTTACTCGTGTCCATATGCGTTTGTGGATATGTAGTGACTGTACTTGTGTGGATCAGATGTGCCAGTGTGCTGGGGAGGTTGATGAAAAGCTCCCCCAAAGTGAGGTGCCATGCGGTCAGCACAGCGGTCGTGCAGAAACAAAGTCTAACCTCTGTGTCCCCGCCCTGGAAACCCAGCCGCAACCCAAAAGAAGAGAACAATGGACAGCCAAAGAGAGAATATTATTAACACAACTGTGAACCTTCGCAAAAAAAAGAAAATGGTCTGTAAAATCATAAAATCTTCAAATTATGCCAAAAAACAAAGCCACAAGGAAAGAAAAGACATACAGTAGTTAAACAATATGTCTGAAAAAAGCCTCCTAAAGCTGCCTGGATTGACACATATGCTGCACCAGAATGACTCTGCCTTGGACTAACTCACCTTGCTCATTTTACTCTTGCTGTCGGCGGTGAGGAACGACATGTTATTGATCTCATTCATCACCACAAAGTTTTGTTCCTCTCGCTTGAAGTTCTGCAGGAGAGAAACAGAAGCACATGGGATAAAAGGATGCGACCTTCTACAAACGGTTGCAGTCAGAAGGCCAAATGAGCGTACTCACGTGAGATTTGGACCAGAAAATAAAGACCTCTCCCACCATTCGGAAGAGCTCTTCTGCATCTGGGTCAGGGCATGTCAGCCACCTCGCTCTGTACCAGAACAAATGACTATAAGGTTGCCACAAGTTTTGCTATCTATATAAAAAGATTCATATAATGCGATTCTGACAGAATGAGGCAGGAGTGATAGGTTGGTGACCGCAACATTATTCTACCTGTTGTTGTCCACATAGCGAATAAGAAGGGGGTAAAGGGCATACAAGTCTCTGCAGAGGACAGCGAACTCATCACGTATAGTGCCGTCTTCCTCATCCCCCTCTGATTTCCCCTCCATCCTTAAATGGTCCTCCTCAGCCACCACCTTTGACGTGCGTTTCTTCAGCTTCTCCATCGTTGGGATGAAGTGAGACTTGAGCATTTCTGGCTTTGCTCGGCTAACAATGGGCTGTGAAAACACTAGTAGCGAAAACAAATGGTTTCATTTTCCCTTGGGGGAAAAGAAAAAATCACTCAGATGTACAGCACTGGGCTGTGAGTAGACTTTAAAGCAGTCCTCACCAGCCAATCGCTTCATCCAGGAGGCTTCATCTATACCCAGGTTGTTCACTACAATTTTCGTGATGCTTCCCAACAGCTGGTTAAGGTGTTCCGATGTGACCTCAGTGCACAGTCGGCCTTCCATCTCAGGAAAATTTTCAGGTCCTCTCTCCCACCAGCGAATCAGGTAGTTGCACAGCATGGGCAAAGTGATTTCGATTACGTGAGGCATCTCGGTGTAACGAGCCCCCGACTCTGCCAGGTCCCCGATCTCCTTCAGCAGAGTGTCCAGCTCTGGGATGTCTGGACATAATTCCTGGACCTCGTTGGGAAGGCCCAAGACTTTCATGCAGAAGACAAGAATTAGAAACAAGACTTTGCTGAACTTGAAGCTAATTTAAGGAGAAGGTAGTGCGCTCACTGGCTCTCTCTCTGGGAGTCTTTGTGGTGTACACAGAGAAAGCGTTGAATTCATTAAGATGGGGTTCTAAGTAGGCCACCGGCATAGCTGCTGCAAGGTGTGCCAAACACTCTCCGAGAGCTGGCCTCTGCCTGGAAATGTAAAAGCACAGCTGAAGTGAAGTGCCCGGTAGTAAATTACTTTACATCTTCAAATATGGAGTTACCGCTCGACATGTGGATTCTTGACAGTCCCCAAGGAGTAGATGCTGCACATGATGCGATAACATGACATCTGTAGGTCATCCACTGTTTGCAGCAAGAGACACAGACAGAAAGTGACAGTATTATTAATAAATAATAATGTGAACATATAACAGGTGAAGTTTAAGTGTTTAAGAAAACTGATGAGTGGAATGTAAAACATGAATAAGCACTTACAGATGACATCATCTCCAAACTGGTGCTGGGCGATGTGATCGAACAGTGAGGTAAGCACTGGGAGCAGTGCAATGGTAGTGTAGTTGATGTTCTGAGAGACGCCTTTCACTTGCTGAAAAGAAGAGAATTTCATCATTGGTAACAGTCAGAGGCAGGAATAAGTGACGCCCTGTTTCAGATATCACGTACCTGATTGCCTTTTGATACTTTGCCCAGTTTGAGATTTTCAACCATCTTTTCAATATCATCAGCAGCACTCTCGAAGAAAGACCGCAGCCCTGCTTTCACAATCTCAGGTCCGGACTTCATCACCGTCCTAATGAAGCGAGCGTGAACGGTTAACAGGAAAAACATGAAAAGAAGTAAACACTCTAAAGCTGTTTAATTTGGTATTTAAAAAAAAACAAACAAAAGCAGCTAAACCTTGCATCCAGCGATCGTGCCAGAATGTGAAGACAGTTAACAATTGCCGGGGCATCCGTTCCTGCAAATAACAAATGACCAAAATGGAGTAACTGCACTTGGGCTAACCTGTATGACTTAATGTTGCATTACAGCCTACAAAATACAGAAGCAAACACAGAAAAGAGTGAAAAGATTCAGAAAAGACTGGTGCAGAGAGACTGCCATCTTACCAAAGAGAGAAACTCTATGCCTCACCAAAGCAGACATTTTACAGAAGATACTATAAAGCAAAGGAAAAAAGAAAAAGGAAAAAAAGGAAACTCAAGAAATAAGCAAACACAAATAAAAAGAGAACCATAATAATTAAAAACGAACACACATCAAAAGAATATCTGTCTTATATCGACATAAGAGAGTCATCACCTTGCAATCATCTCCTTCTCCTTATTGGAGGAATGCCCGCCGCTACCCAGAACTTTTGCAGGTGTCGACAAAAAGTAGAGGCAGTGATTTTTGAAATACTGGTTGATTAGAGGCATCAAGATCTAAGAGAGAGAATTCAGAGGGAAACAGAAAATCTGCATAAATAAAGGTTAAATAAAAATGTATAAAAGGATTTATGTATTATGCAGAAGCCCTTTTTTCACACTAGTCTCACCTTGGCAAAGAATTTGATCTCCTGCTCATGGGGAGACTTTTCCACTCGTCCACTGCTGACCACAGCCTCTGTAAAACACATTGCGTTATACAGTAGTAGCACAGACGTATCTACTTTATGTTGCACCACACTGTCAGTTTTTTCATCTGTGTCCCACAATACCAAGATGAGCAATGAACTCCTGTGCAATTTCCATCCATTTCAGCAGCTTCTGAAGGAAACCATAGGCGAACCGCTTCTCGATGGACGATATGTCCGATTCCATGTCTTTGAGGCCCCTAAAGTCAGTCAACAGTTGAAATCTTAACAAGTGATACTTGGTTAATTGACTTTTACTTCAATCAATGTATAAAATGATTGAAACATGAGATATTGCATTATTACCTTGTGACAGCATATCCGTTAAGTTGTAAGAACTTCAGCAGCTCATACGCCTTCTCTCTGTCTCGTGCCTTTTCTTTTGCTGTCAGAGTATCATAGGGCACCAGCAGAGGATGCGTTCCACCTCCTGCACAAAGAAAGACACCCAAAATGGTTTGGAGAAGCCAAATCTCTCACTCTCTATATTCCACACTCAAAAGAAACAAAAACACTCACCCTTGGATTGCAGCTCCATCTTTTTCTTCCTTCCCCAGGTGTTATGGTAATTTTCTGCCAGTTGTTCTGCCATCGACTGTGGACGGATACAAGCTATAAATATTGATAAGAATCTAAGATTACAGTACAGAAGGTTGCAACAGTTTGTCCTCATACCTGCAGATCTCTTGAAAGAGCCATATGTGAGATGTCAATGGGCTGTGGACTATAGCCATGGCTTGGATCATAGGTCGCCTAAAACAGAAAAATCATACACTCTACTGCACAACAAACAACCTTATTAAATATTTGCGCAGTCAGCCAGCTGCATACCTGTGCAGTCTGGGAGATTTTTCGCGATGTTGCCTTCTTCTTCTCAGACTCTTCTTCTTCTCTAGCTTTCTCAATGTTCCATTCCCACGCAATCATGGCTTTGATTGATTCTTTGATTGGCCATCGGTAGATCTCTTTGTCCTTCGGGAAAAGTCAGTGAGAGCAGAAGCAAAGACACGCGCAACAGCAAGATTCAACACTCAGCATGTCTGTGAGCTTACCTTCTCTGAGAACGTCTTGTATGGTCTGAGCATGGGATGGGTTTTAGCATTTTCATCCAGTGTCTCACCGTATGACCAATTATTCTGAATCTGAAACATACATGTCAAAATACAGCTGTCAATCATGCTTACAAATTTAGCCTTGTGTCTCTTTAAAGTTATATGTAACGTGTTGCAGCAACCTAATATGCTGGTCCAGATTTAGCTGAAGATTAGCATTAATTTGCCTGTGCGATGACAATGAGTGAAAACAAAAGTTTACCTTTTCAAAGGCCCATTTATCATGAGTGTATTCAGCATATCTGTTGATGAAGGGATCCAGTCTCTCAGGGATGATAGTGCTATAGTTAGGAGAAAAATCAAGGTAAAATTAGGTTTAATTATCAACAAGAGAGATGATTCATCTCTAGAAAAGCAAAAAGCCTCTCACTTTGTGGTATCCACTGGTTTAGGATCAAAGTTTCCCTCTGCATCCACTGATGCCTTTTTCTCTGTTTTGGAGGAGTAGCTGGCATCTACGTAGTCAGGAGGAATGGCTCCAGCAATGGCGCATATGCATGGCATTGAAATTTTGAAAATTTCAGCATCAAATTTCTGGAATCACAATAAAAAAAAATGTTACATTATGCCCCCATAATATCCATCCATCCACCCATCTAATCCAGGATTCCGGAGAGGTGGAGCCTATCCCGGCTCTCATCTAATAAACTATCTAATAAACTGAAAAAACAAAATATGTTGCACAAGTTACCTTGTGTGCTAGTGATTCAAAGATCCCCCAAAACAGCTTGCGTGTCAGATGCAGCTCCTCTTCTGATGCAACTCCAAAGTTGGCCCAACCGTTAGGGAGGCAATAATATTTCCAACAACGCTCATAGTGATTGGTCAAAAGCTGCAGGGTGCAAATAACAAAAGTGAGTGAAACAGCTACAATCAAAGGAAAACGTTCTGTTAATAATGGAAAAATGTTTTACAGGGTTCTCATACCTTGAGAGGCATTTTGGCATACTCATTGAGAATGGGCACATCAAATACCAGCCGTCTTAGTAGATGCTGAAGCATAGACGGACGTAGATGCCTGAAAGAAAAACAAATTAACATCCACCATAAACGTGGCAATAATAAATGACACGAAAGGCATCTTATGACCTTAAACTCACTTGCAGAGAGCCATGAGGCACTCTTCAATAATGTCTCTCTGGGCTTTTGTGAAGGCTCGTCCACGAGACAATCGGTAGATGGTGTGCAACATGGAGTCAATCATAATGGCTCGATGGTCACTGCCAGCAAAGAGTGGGGCACACTTGGTGATGAGCGGCAACACAGCAGAGCAGAGATAGCGGTTCAAAGCGAGAGCCATCTCAGTGGTGCTAAAAGCAACCTATTGGCAAGAAATTTCAGCAGTTAGCTAAGTCGAGCTAGGTCGAGATGAACTTTGAACAGTGAGAAGTGTTTGAGGCTTACCGTATCCAGGGAGGCAGCAGCCCTCATGTCAGGCAAAAAGCCCACCTCAAGCACATGGAGCAGGAAATCCTGGTTGTCAATACCATAAACTCTGTCCAGGAACAGCACCATGGGAGCCTTGTGATCTGGCACAAAACTAGCGGACATCTTTGGTTCAATGATGCTGTTGTCTAAGCACAACATAAAGAAAAAAATTGGGAGAAATAACTATCAATAATAAGAAGCCAGACAGAGGAGATCTGTCAGCACGCAGTTGCGTCCAATTTAGGCCAACAATGACTGCAAAACTTGGGATAATTTGTTGAATAGTGTTCACCTTTTCCAAAACAGGGAATCTGAAGAGGAAGACTGATGACTCCTACCAGATCCTCAATAGGAACCAGAGACCTCAGAATAGCCCTGATCCTGAGAGCCTCACCTTTACCAGCCTGGATCAACTGTAGATACAAAAGCTCGATAAATGTTTTGTTTTTTTCTTTAAAACCAAGTGTTAGATGAGTCCAGTATGTTAGTTTACATGCATCTCTGGAGCACATCGTCCCAGCAGGTCAATAAGAGCAGAGTAAAAGGACATGATGGCATTTCCCAGGTGCACCCTGTTCTCCTCGTGCTGTTCCTCTCCTCCAAACCTGGCAGTAAAAAAAACATGTATTTAATCTTTCTGCAGCACTGCAGCAGATAATACAGAAGACAAAAAGCTCTCACATGGGAAAACGTCGGTCCTTCTTAACACTAGGGCCATCCCTCGCAGGGTCCTCTGATATTTTTATGGCCTCCTCAATTGCAGCCAGGAGCCCGTTACCACCCTCCCCTCTCAGGGCTGGACCAAAGCACTCAGGTCTACGGATGAGGAGACGCACCACCACATTGGCATTCTCCTCTACGCTTTCGCCTACAGGAAAAAAAGAGCAAAGTTCTTAGATAATATTGATAAGGGAGAGAATCAGAAATAAATAATGAGGACATTAAAGTGAAATATTGCAACGTGTAGCAAAAAAAAAAGAGTCTGACCATTGACAAAAACAGCAAAACGAAGAAAGTCAAGATATTTCTCTCCGCCACAAGGATTCCAGCCGATATCGGGGTAGCCTTTAGCCAGCAGCATCGGACAGCTCTGAAGTCCACATCCAGCTAAATACTTCACCACCTGGAAAGATTATCAGTGTACCCAAAAGCTATACAATGTTCTATTTTGAGCAGATAAATTTGAGCTTACCATTTCAAGATCCTGCTCTTGAAGAGCCAATGCAAGCTCGTTGTTATCGATACAAGACGCTGCAGCCACATCCAAAGGGGTGGAACCACGCATTCCTAAAGAATAGCACACAGTGTCCAGGATTATCGCAGCTCACATATGGAAAACAAATGATCGAGAATAATGCTGGATCACAACAAAGAGAATCACCAAGGCCAATGCCACTGTTCTGGAGAAGGTAGCTGAGATGGTCAAACATGGAGCGCTGATTCTGACGACTGATGCGACAGAAGTAGCAGAGGAAACGGCAGCAGTTTGTCACCACGCGAGGAAATCGGATCTCCTGTAGGAATTTCGTTTATATATTTGTGTTTCCCCAAAAAGGAATACAAAACGGGGGTAGCTATAAATCTTGCATGCTTACAATGCTGCTGAATTCAAAGAAAACAACGTACCTTTGAGTCTCCACCGCCAAGTACATTGACCATGACCTCCATGACAGTTTCATGCATGCCCAGAGCTCGCATCAAGTTGGGGTGCTGATAGAAAACTTTGTTACTCATGATGTTCCTAAAGGAAGACCAGTTTAATTTAGTTTCTATCGCGTGAATTTACAATATCGTTTATTTAAAGGCAGGATATTCAGAATGGTTTAAATCTTATATCAACCCGATGCTTTGAATGATGAGTCTCTCCTCTTCTGGACCCATCTGGACAATAAGCAGTGAGCGGATCTGGCCCAAGCACTCCAGGAGGTCCATGGTGTCCTGAATGGAAACTGCATTGATGGTGTAGGCCTTAGGAAGGGCACGCATGAGCTCACCGAGTCCATCATACTGCCTGTGAAGGAGGCTGAACATCATACGCACGAGCTCAGGGTTCTGGATAAATGACTCCTGGGCCCAGTGGATCATAGTATGGGAAATCAACTCCTGCAATGTGCCTGGTAAAAAGTAAAAAGGGACAGATGGTTAAGTAAGAGAAGGGTCCTGTATTAAAGTGATAAAAGGGACATACTTGGTTTTTTATCTTCTTGTGGCTCAGGCTCCACATCTTGCTTCTTTTCTCGGAACTTTCTCACTCTTTCCAGCAATCGGAGGAGCCGCCCGCGGACCGAATTATCCACTTCTTCCTCTTGTTCTTCTTCTTCGATATGAACGCCTGAGGAGCGACATTTTAAGTTAAGGCGTTATAACTTGTATTGAAACATGACGACCACAGGGAAAACTTTAAACGTAGACTTGATACAGGAAGTGAAAACTGACCACAGTGTGCCAGCAAAGCGTTGTGAAAGGCGAGCAGAGATTCGCGGACCTCATCGGGAATAGGGGACTCTTCATCCTCAATGCAGTTCTTGAAGTTCATGAGCATGTTGACCTACAGGGAGAGGATGTACAAGCAAATATGACCAATATTGTTCTTTGAGAGGCATATTATTTTACAAATTAGATAATGAACTGCTATAAATGTTTCCCCAGGCATTTTATATCAGGCACACAAACATTTTGTTTTCCAGTTTTCTGGTGAAATAAAACGCAGACAGAGAAAGATGTGCAGTAATGCAGTTTAACAATTAACAAATGTACTCTCTCCTCTGCGTACTTGCTCCTGTGGTGGGGAGCGAAATTCACGGGTCTTGCGAGCAGTCTCGGCAGCACTCATGGTGAAGGCCTGCATGAGTTCATTGTAGCGCTGCCTCTGGTTGGACTGTATCTGGCTGACAAACTGGTCAGAAAAGGCGATGATGGCCTCCACTCTGTGACGTAGCTCACAGTCACAGAAATACTGCAGCAGAGTGCACATCTAAGGCACCAAAGCAAAGCGAATCGGCATTAATAATATTAGATCTCAAGCATTTGAAAGGAGAGTTCTTATGAATACTCAAACAGTCATACCTGCAATTTCACAGACTCTGGTAGCTTCATCTGGAAAAGTCCTTGCTCTAGATGTTCTTCTTTACCCTCCACGCCTGTGTCTGCAGGTTTCGCCTCTTTCTCTGTTTCCTCAGCTCCTTTCTCGCCATTTACTTGGTCTGTCTCCTCCACTGTTTCCTCATGTTGCGTGACAGATTCACCCTCCTCTAAAGCTTCCTCTTCCCCCTCTTCTTCCTCCTCTTCTTCATAACCCAGCCCGTCATCCTCAAATTCCTCTTCATCTTCCCCCAGGGCTTCCTGCTCTTTTTCTTTGACCGATGCTGCTCTGGGAGGTTCCCGTTCTTCTTGCACTTTGGCGTCCCCCTCTGCAGGCTCCTCTGCTTGCTTGCCTCTAAAGACAGTGGGCTCAATCATCTTCAGGATGTGTGTGACATCTTCATCATCAAACACACCCATGATGAGAAGGGTACTGATGAGCTTTAGGATTGGAACAAAATGAAACTCAACACTGCCTCCCACAGGATCTCTCATGGCTTGACCTCCATCCTGCACTGCTTCAGTCAGCATGTTCAGGGCTTTGGTCTTTAGCACCTGCAAAAACAAGCAAATATGTGATTATTAGTGAACTCAGAGCTCCCATTAAGTGCTAAAATAGTTGAATCTTACCTGTAAGGGAATGACTGGACTCAGTGTGTAAATATCTTGATCTGTTCCCACAAACCCAACGGAGGAAAAATGAAGTTTTGGACGCAGGCATGTAGTTAGGCCAACACCAGGCAAAGCATGAGACTTGTCAGAGTACAGAGTGATGCTGCGTGTTTCTTCTGTCATTGGAACTATGAATTCCTTGTTGGTCCCCAGACGATTCCTTTTAGCGGACTCCAGGTGCATGCTGATGAGTAGGTCATAAAAGCCGCTCCTCATTGGTCCAGGTAGGTAGGTGTTCTCTATGGTGTAAAAGAGCTGCGATTCATCCACATGGCTACACAGAGCGTGTGCCACACGGTTGTTTCCCAGAGCACACACTGAGCTGTATAGCTTCAGAGTATGGTAGTGGAACTTCAGCAAATCCATCCGCTCAGACAGTTCCAGGATATCAATACACCTGGTTACAGTAAAGGGATTTGATGAAAACACATATCTTTCTATCTCCTAAACAAAAAAAAAAGACAAATACAGCAGAGAGATGCAGATGTAACCTGTTTTCTTCTGGGATGTGAAGGGCCATCATAGTGAGCGGCTCCGTACACTCCACCATCCAGCCAAGTCTCTCACTAACACGTCCCGTCTCCGGAGCCAGGAAGTTGTTGGGCATTCGGCTCCAGATAACTGGAGTTAACATCTGGACATCCAGTCTAGGAGGACACTGAGGGACCGTGTTTTTGCGTTCGCTCCGAAACATGGCGGCTGAAATCGGCATGATGTTCTAGGCGGACAAATGAGGCATTAGAAGAGACCGTCACACAACCAAGCTGGGAACTGGCTTTCCAATTTTTTGAAGGTTGACTAGACACAGCAATTCTTTGTAACTGACCTTGAGTTTGCCCAGTTCAAACTGAACCATATTCTGACTGGAAGGCATAACAAAGACAGCTGGGAATAATTTTGTGTTTGGCTCCACCTGAAGGAAGGTAATTTAACATGATTAGCATTTAAGCAGGACTTAATAAGAACTCGCATCGATGTCCGACTGAAGATTATCTGACCTGGTAAAACGTGTTTATCTCTTTTCCATTTCCAGTGAAAGTCATTAATCCAGTGTCCAAATCAATAAGACAGCCAATCACAAAATCCTCCTGACTGACTCGAGTCTGCTGGGAGCTGCTAAACTCCCCTCCCCACACAATGTAGCAGTTGCTGCGTTTGATACTGAAGAAAACAGAAGAGCCGAGAAACCAGTCGTTTGTGTATGTTAGTCACTTTTTAAAGAAAACACTTTTTTTTATTTTGTTTTCTCTCTATAACACACCTGTCATGAATGTTGCCTTTATCATCACCTACAGTGACGGTCACATTTCTCACTTTGCTGATATCAAAGTGAGGATCGTACTGGTGATAGTCGGGCGTTATCCAGCCAACCCACACGCCACCTAGCTCCTGCCCAGCAAACACTCGCACTGAGTAATAGTACTGGTGTTGGAAAGAAACACGAGTAGAGTTTCACGTGAAAATCATTGACCACAACTGTTGAAGTCAAAAGGCAACTTTCTTTATATTATATATTATTGAACACAGGCAGAAGAAGCTTAAGTGAGAAGATTAGGCATGAACTTTATATGTTTATGAATACAATAACCGCACAAGTTCTGACATACCGTAGTGGTATTGAGGATGATGTCCATGTCATCCCTGTCATCTGGTACTACATCTTCCACCAAGCGGGGCATGGTGGGTACAACAGGGGGCGGAGTTATTAACGCTGCCTTTTTAGCTTTGAAAAGGAAACTGCAAAGAACAACAGCAACTACTCAGTATTTATGAACATGTAAACACAGCATCCCAATGACAGCCTTGGCATATCTGACTCTAAAGTGGTGCTATATGTTTCCACACCCTTTCTTCTTGCTTTTCTCGGTGGAGGCGTCTTTCTCGTTCTCTCCATTTTTGATAGCGGGGGTCTCTTTAGGCACTGAAGCTTCTTTCTTTTCTTCCTCCTGCTCTTTGCGAGTAGCAGACTTTTTGAGTATTTCAAAGTCAGAGTCTGGGTCCACCTCCAACACTTCATCCTCAGGGATGGTCAAAGTGCGAGTGAGAAGAGTGGTCCCTGCTGGGACTTTGAAGGTCTCGTGAAACTCAACTGGCATGCTGAGTCTGAAGAAGAGCAAATCTGTGTTGGCATTCTGAGATCCAAATGTCTTGTGGGTCGCTTTAATACAAGGAGGAGTGTCAACTGTCCCATCGACACGTGACACCTAGAACACAGATAAACAGGCCCTGATGGTGATCTGGAACGTACTTATTAAGCATGGAAACAAAACACTGTAGCAGGTGATGCACAGTACCTCCATGTGAGGATGATCAGCTGGCACAGGGACAAACTGGGGAAGGCTCTTGCTGAACCACATGGTAATGTCTCTTTTCATGTTGATAGCAAATGGTTCAAACCCTTCCTGCAGGCCACAGATGGTAAAGTAGCGAAGACTGCTGACGTTCTGGCCGAGGTTGATCCTGCCCACCTGAGACAGGCCCAGACTGCACACAGGTATGAAACCTGGAGATATTCAAACCATGCACGAACACAGATCAAAAACATATTCAAAACTACCCTTGCTGTCACTCTTTATTGTGCTTACCTTCTCCGATCTCGATATCCTTAAACGCCATCTCTGAGCCCGAGTCACTGATCAGCATTTCTCCATTGAGCGTAAACATGATGTTCATCTCAGTGAGGTCAATCATACAACCCACCACATCACCAGATTGCCACTGACGGCCAAATGGCTCGTTTCCTACATGCCAGCGTTGGGCCTAAAAAACAAAATCACTTTGCAGTTGAATGTCAGAGAGACTAAGGCACCCATCATCGTGTAAAACCTAGTGCCTCCCACCTTGAAGCCATTGAAGACATATGCCAACTCATCAGCCCCGAGTTCAGTGTCTGCACGAACACAGGGCCTGGCCCAGCCCACTCTCATCTCTCCAACTGTCACAGCCTCAAACTCAAAATACCACTTCCCCTGTGTGACAGCATACGATTTCTCTGCTCTGAACACTCTGATTTTATCTCCACGGGAACTGCCTGGTCCATGTCCACCTGCATAATAAAGAATTCACCTGTAATAAAGAATCTTCTTTTTTAAAAAAAAACTGCTATACTGCTTGTAAATATCAGCGCAAACTTACTGCTCTCTTGATCGGGCGGTTCTATGTTGTAACCGTATCCAAGGCGAGTGCG
>VOQJ01011753.1:0-16815 GCA_015052665.1 Apistogramma diplotaenia | reverse complement strand
AAAAAAAAAAAAAAAAGGGGGGATGGGAAGAGTGGAGGGGGGGGGGGGGGGGGGGGGGGGGGGGGGTCATGTATTAAATGCTTTGTTATTGCCAGTGCATAAAATGAGTACTTTAAGGGAAATTTTAAAAGTGACATTTATTCCTGCTTATTGATATCTTGTCTTAGTGCTGCTCTTCTGCTACCCTACAGCACTCTAACAACAAAAAAAATTGACTCGCAGGATAAAATAAACTGTAAAGGGGCATTCACACAGGAAGCAACTAGCAGGCACATGGCAACCAAAGACCACAGAGATGGGAAATGGGCTGTCCACATTTTTACCTTTCTCAACTTTGAGAACAGAAATTGATACTATTGATTGACATATGGCAGGTGGTAAATGCATTAGAGGGTTGCCTAGGCAACCGGAGCTTGGAATGTCCACTAGGGACCAAAGGGATGTGTGATGAGCAAAAACTTCACATATGGCCAAAATGCTACCAGCAATATTAGCTAGCTGGCTGCTATGCTGCAAAGCTAGCAGTTTAGCCAGTTCAGCAGGTAAAACAGTGAGACAGACAGACACAGCAAATAAAGCTAAAACAACCAAAATTTATCAGTATGATGTTTTTATCTGATGGCATTTACTGCCATGAGGTACACGGGTCACCTGCGCTGGTCGTCCCCTTGGTCAGCTGCTGGGATTGCCAAACACTCGTCCATGTGACCGTGGAACAGCCGGAGCACATACCCACCAATCAGAAACCCTAGAGACAAAGAGTAAGGATGGGCTTAGGGTTTTTCTCTTTCTTTCTTTCTTTTTTTTTTTAGAAGAAACAAAATTACACACCTTCAACCAGTTCACATCCAGACATTACAGGGGTCATGGTCCACAGTGTTTGCATGAAGGAAGCATCTACCATCAAGTCACCGCTGGCATAGGACAGGTGCTGCAGAGAGTGCAGGGGGTAATTATTAGCAAGACCGAGAGACTGGAAACTGTCACTTTTGATTTAAGTAAATACAATCATGGTTACCAGGTATCGCTCTGAAGAAACACTGACAAGAATGAGGTCATCTCCCACTCTGACCTTCTCGCCTTCAGACCTTTGCTTGGAGGCTGGATGGATGGTCCACCAGCAGGCCTCTCCTGTGATGGATATATACAGTAAGAAAAATCTACATCGGTGTGTGATGGACATTTTGGGCAAAACAAACATTCATAGCCACCTGTGGAGTCTTCCTGCAAGCCCACATCAAAAGCCAATTTGTCTGTCAGGGAGCGCGATGTAGTCAAACAGCTCAAGTACTGCAGCGTAAAGACGGGGATATCACACAACAACAAATCAACTTACAGTAGAGAGGAGGATATGATCGAGCAGCAGCAACCACAGAAAGTGCAAATGTACTCACCATGCTGGAGTGGGTGTGTTTCAGGAGGATGGCATGTCCATACAGGAGGGTTCGATGACCCCCACCTTGTGACGACTGAGTGGAGGAGACAGAAGAAGAGTCATCAGTTGTATTATGGCAAAAGAACTGGTTAATAGAGGCAACTGAAATAAAATTTTGATAGAGATAACTCAGAGCGAAGTAGGAAAGCCTGAGCAAACATACCCATTTGTCCAAATCGACTGCCTATTGTTGGCAGGTGGAAGAGAGAAGATGTGTTAAGTCCGAAAAGAGACAAAGTGACTGCATTAGACAGTTAAATAAAATAACTTGCACATCTCATGTGTGCACCCTTTTAAAACTACCAACCTTATAAACTCTAAATATACCTCACCTCATCCACAGAAGAGTTGGACAGCATCTCCTGTAACGCCCGCACAGACAGGGATTGCTCCAAAATGAAGCAGCAGATGGCGAGGTCTGGAGGGACATTCTGAAACACACAACAACCAGTTAACCCGGCGAACCGCAGCAATTCAGGCCCTCAAAGAAACTATAAATACAAAGGGCACAGAGCGCTGCGTCCTTTAGCTACCTGAGCATTCGATGTGGTCTCGAGGAAACACAGACGATTTCCGAAGCCTTCACATGACAGGCACAGCTTGATCTGTTCCTTAAGAATCGATGCAGTGCACTGCAGCACTACATGGTCATCCTACAAAGACAAAATAGGTTTGAAGCAGAGCGGGCATTTTTGCAGGCAGACATGTAGAGAGTGGAGGAGGGACAAATATGCAAAACAATAGCACAAAACAGCATATAGGAGATGACCTAATTTCGGGTTATGCTAGTAAGAGCTATTTTAGCCCTCTATCACATCTATGAGCTGCCCTCAAATGCATTTAAGCAAACCTTAAATCTCACGATGCATCTCACTTTTCGTGCGTAAGCATTTAATTGGCTGTACTATATTCATAATGAGCCATATAACAACCAAAACAAAAGGTGCCAAGCAAAGAATATTAAGAACAAACATATACAGTTGACACTCATCTTAGATAATACACAAAATCGCTGTCTGTCAGTGCGTCTAATAAAAAGGAATAATACAAACAATAAGATGCTTTTTCCAAACTGCTCTCTAAGTTTACGCTTGCATGTTGTGTTACTTCTCTGTGCCTGTCGCTGGCCACAGCTCCCTAAGCCCCTCGCCTGTCTGGCTTTGAGGTTCCAGCATGGCTCTCTATTTCAGGCTGCTGCACCTGCTGTTCACACATCCCTTTCTGGAAATCAAAAGATATTTAGGATTTGACAGCCGGGGGGAAAAAAAGAAGAAGAAAAAAAATCTCCCCACACTGTTGCACTTGTGCTGTAATGCTATTAGACATGTTTTTACAGGAGAGGACTACACAAAACATCCCTATGAGCCACCTCAGTTCAAAATTTCATTCACTGGTATGTTTAAAAAAAATGCAAATTATTCTGTTTATTTCTTCCTATTAATCACAGCATGTGCTTACACCTAACAGGGGCCGCTGTACTAAAAGGGGTTTATGGTTATGTTATCAAAATTAATTAAAGTAATTTTTTAGGGGGGGGGGGGTCCTGCAAAATCTACATTGAAAATATTAACACAGTTTGAGTATGCTGGCACAAATATGCCAACGATAAGTTCAGATTCATGGTTAATTCTTACTATCGAATATAAACATAAATCAAATATATGAAATAGTTGCGACAGTCTTGTCAGATCTTGAACAAAGCGTGTTGGCCACTGTTGAAGTCCAGCATAGCAAAGCAGCTCTACCATTGTAAATCTGCTTGTTTATTGCTGAGTTTTAACGTAACATTAAGAAAATTAGTCTATTGGTAGTCAATATATTAATAGACCCACACTCACCAGCCGTATTATTAGTTAAACCCTGCTTCGACCACTGATACAAGGTAGGATGGATACATGTTTTCCTGCTGTTTATGACAAATTTCCTTTCTTATCTGAAAGGAGCAGCACCCATTGTGGTCTTCTGCTGTTATAGCCCACTGCTTCAAAGGTTCATTGTGGTACATTACAATTAAAGTATGCAGAAGATGCTCTTCTGAGTTCCTGTTACTTTCCGATTAGCTCAAAGCAGTCTAGTCGACAGAACATTTTCACCAAGAGGATGCTGTTCGCTGGATCTTTTCTCTTTTTTGGGTCATTCTCTGTAAATCTCCCAGATATTGCTCTGTGGGAGATCAGTAGTTTCAGAAGGATCAGAAATACTCAGCTGTTGTTCAGTTTGGACTTTAGCAGGTTGTCTACATGCCTAAATGTATTGTGCTGCTGGCATGTGATTGGCTGATAAGATATTTTAACCGCTAATAAAGTGGCTTGTGAGTGTATATAAATGTGATCCAGTTCAGCTACAAAACACTAAAAGAAGGCCATTGTGAAACTTAATGTGGTGCATTTATTACAACAGTTAATCGCACAGCGTGTGTTAAGCTGTGGAGGACCTTTGCTTCAGCTTTGGCCGTGTTTCTGGTTGAATCTATGATGTCATAGCTAAATTGAACTGATTCCATCTGGAAATATTTCCAGTCAGATGTGTCTCAGCCATAAATTTAACAGCGGCTACGGTGACAGTGACAGCTATATCTCAGTCGACCTTGGCAGCTGCCGGTGACAGAGCTCTTGCGCTTCAGCTTCTCGACTTGTCTTTGAAAAAGCAATGGCAAAACACTCGACTAAAGAGCTAGCACTGCTGTAGTAATGCACTTCCCAAATGGACTGAAGTAAGCAGGTGCTGAAATGAGCCAAGCTTTGAAACTGCTAATCCTCACGCAGTAAATTTAGAACTCAGCTGAGTTCAAGACGAAAAGCGTCAGACTGACAGCGACACATTGCTGACATATTTTACTTAGTGCTGTGTTTCAGGCCGAGTGAAAACGTGTGCTCTGTAGATGTATGTGCGTCACCTTCAAGATCAAGTATTTAAAATAAAACACATTTGAATGTCACTGAGCTCGTGTTGATACAATCATCAACCAGCTGCTTCTTTAAGTACAAAGCGACAGATTGCAGAACACACAGGTTTAATCAGGAGGCAACAAGGAACTGTAACGATGAGAAACCCTCATAATGCAGCTTTGGATAACCAGTGTGTGGCTTATGCTTCTATCTTCAAGGATAGAGTTACTGAGGTTCAGAAAAAAAAACAAGTGGCACTATGTTGAACATGTGCAGTGTATACTGACCATCCAAATAAAGAGTGTTAGACTGAGTTGTCTGATTGCAAGGCCACAATGCCCTTCTGCATTCATCTTTGGCCCAGAGATCTAAAAAGGAAATCTGATAGCCCAGCAGAGAGTACTGTAGCAGAGACAAACTCATTTAAACTGAATGCTTTAACTACAGCACAGTCAATAAGGCAGAAATCTTTAAGTAAAATGCACTATCAACCTTGTAGAGTACATATTTAGGCTCATCAATAAGATTGCATAAGGATATAGGACATCATTTGGTAATCACTCTTTAAAGTCTGGAAGGTCTCCATCTATCAAAAGGCAGAAGAACATGGGTGGCTATATTCTGCTGGAGATACACCACTAAATGGTAGTGAAATAGGATGAAGGAACAACTGTGGCTTCATGACTCCATATTGAATCAGCTATTGCAGATCTGCAGCCAATTAAAAAAAAGAAAAAAATGATAAACATTCCCATAAAACCAATAAGCTTAGGACGAGTCCTCCTACATGTCTGTGTGTTAAGAGGTTTTTTTTCTCAGTGACAAAACAGTTGTATATCAAGTAGCCATCGGGATATAAATAGGTAACAATGCTCACAAAACCAGCCACCTGTCCTTGTCTATCTGTGCTAAGCAAAGAAAGTCACCCAGCACGCTGAATGTTTGTCTGTTATCTCTTATAAAGCTACTACGCCGTATGCAAACAGAGCCTCTACAGTCCGGTGTTGATGAATACGTTTAGTTGACAGCAGCTGACAAGTGACTGAGAAGCGGCAAAGAGCATCACTCACCGTGCGCAGGAACTGAATCTCTTCCTCTCCATCTGCACCTTCGGCCATCCTCCCAAGGTATTAAAGGCAAAACCTTGAGAGAAATGGGAAAGTGTTTGTTTCACAGTTCTGTGACTCCCCACGTCCACCGGGACATGTGTCGCTGGTGAAGCCTTGTGAAGGGCAGAATGTGTCTCCTGCCTCTCCCCGGGCTGAGTTATGAGGCACTGTTCATTACAGCATCAGAAAGAGGTGGAGCAAGAACTGAAGCAGCATTTCAGATGTTCATGTATCAGTGTAAAGACACTAAAATAAGACACTGAATTAAAAAAAAACAATTGGAGGAAAATTTTGACCAAAAACTTTTTTTTTTGCTCACATACATAATTCATATAATAATTTAAACTATTGCATAAGTGACAGATTTACTAACCCTTGTGAGCTAATAACATTTATAATTATTTATATTTAAAATTATATGTCAATTGGGTTAAAATTAGATAGAGTTCAATGGATGTATTACTTCTATTTAGGGATTATTACATACATGTAACAAATACTCAGGACCACAGAAACGTTGCTTAATAATATTTTTTTTGTTTAAATTATGCTGCTGTTAAATAATAGTTTATTATAAGAGGCAGGTATCAACACAATCAAAACTGATTAAGTGGATTTATAATTTACTTTAGCTATATTACCCAAAGTATTCGCTCGTCTGCCTTCACACATGAACTTGTGTATCATGTCATTCTTATTCAATAGGGTTTACCCCCCCTATCCAGCTATAAGAGCTTCAGCTCTTCTGGGAAGGCTTTCCACGAGGTTTGGGAGTGTGTTTGTGGGAATTTTTAACCATTCTTCAGGAAGTGCATTTGTGAGGTCAGACACTGATGTTGGACGAGAAAGCCTGGCTCACAGTCGCTGTTGAGGTCAGGACTCTGTGCAGAGAAAATACCCACTTAGCTAAACAGTCAGCTCTTGAAAGGTGTTGCTTAAGAATTAGCTTCTTGCTCCTCTGTAGATTCACCTGCATACATGTTACAAACCGCTAGAGTGCTTCCAAAGGCTAAATTTTGAAGTTATTGCTGGGCAAATAATGAATAATATAAGTATTTATGCTTTAGGTCTAAGCTCCATAGCGACCACATACTTACCCGTTTCCTTTGGAGGGCGGCCGCGGGGCGAGTATGCCATCAAATTTCAGTAGAAGAAGAAATGTGTGCGTCCGTAAAATAGTTCCCTCTTCATTTAAAAACGTAAAGCACCGAGAGGTAAGAGCTACCAACTGTTTTAAACGACAGTATCTACATGGGCATGATATTCTTTCATTTTATTCTGTTAACCGGTATACTGTACGCAGTAGTATCTTTGGTGGCTAAGCTAACTTCCAGCTTATCGTGCATAGACGTTAAGTATACGCGTCAAAGGAGCTTCCAGCTAGCTTAGCATTTTACCGTAGTTTTTAAAGAGGTGTTACGTGACTGTGGACAGTGTTTCATGTTTTGCCATTGGTGTTTGCGTAATAATATTGCTTGCTTGCAGCGTTGGACTAACAGACTATTGCAAAACTGTTTAATGAAGAACGTTTTTAAGTTAGGCGACTGAAAGAAAAGGCATATTATAGGTGTTGTGAGACTTTGTGGTCATGTGAAATAAGGTGGAGACAGAGGAGAATGGACGCACTCGCACACATGCTTTCGAATCCTCTGGATCCTAAAGAGGAAAACCATGGACAAATCACAGAGGAGTGCATGCTGGGGGACTGCAGAGTGAGCCTGCCAGAGGACCTCCTCGAGGACGTGAGTTGTCTATCATTCAGTCACGAAAAGCTCCTCTTTTCTGCCGTTTCACGTTTGTTTACAGGGTAAAAAACTGTGAAGATTATGCTTGTATAATTTACCCTGTACCTCTTTTTTTCCAACAGCCAGAAATTTTCTTCTCTGTGCTGAGTGAAAGCACCTGGCGTGAAGTACTGTCAGATTCACAGAGGCAGCACCTTCGGCAGTTTTTGCCGCAGTTTCCTGAGAACAATGTTGTGGAGCAGGACAGTACCATAAGTGACATATTCAACAATAAAAATTTTAACTTTGGGAATCCCCTTCATCTTGCACAAAAACTATTCAGAGGTGCTTATCGGCTAAAATACGTGCATGATGCTGAATTGATTTTTTAAAAACATTTTCTCATCACGCCTCTTGTTATCTCAACCCAGATGGCTACTTTAATCCTGAGGTGGTCAAGTACAGACAACTGTGTGCCAAGTCCCAAAGAAAACGACAGCTGCACTGCCTTCAGCAGTATTACCACAGGCTGTTGAAGCAGGTCCTCGTCTCCAGAAAGGTATTTTTGTTTTGTAAGTTTGAAATGGATGGCATACAGACTCTTGGCTTCTGTCTAAGCCTATTAGGCTTAATGTGATTCTTGTTGCAGGAATTGCTGGACTTTGCAGTACACAATGGTCTGGACTTTCCACCTAAAAGAAGGCTAGCAACCAAAACTCACACTGAAATGCGGGATGTAAGGGTGAGAAGAAGGCTAAGCCGCATATTGAAGGAGGTCAAAACTGAATGTGGAGACAGCAATGCTTCATCTGATGATGACGGTTTGTCTGTTTTTCTGATCAGTGTTTCTAACGCTAATAGCATTATATTTTATACCTATGAAGCACTTCTCTGATATAAGAGCTCACCAGGTGTTTTGGATGCCTTGCAGACATATCATTGTGGGCTTCAGCACCTCAGTCACCCTCTTCTCCAACACCCACAGTCTCACTCAGAGTGCTTCCGAGCCTCTCCACCCAAGACATGAAAAGTACTGGTAAGTGATTTGTCACATACCCAAATAATGTTCAAGCATAGAAAGTTCGTTTTCGAGTTTTATTTTTGCAACAGAAAAAATAGATCTTGGTGAGCAGGACTTGAAAGTCATGCTGCACAACCATCGTGAGAAGAGGAAGCGACAGCCAGTAAGTTGTGATAGGAGGGAGGAGAGCAGATATGATCTTAATATTGTTTGTTCAGTATATCGCTAATGGCAGATTTTTCCCAGGACCATCCAGACTTGGTAACCTCAGATATCCACCTCGGCGACATACTTTCAAGAGCAAATATTGGTCGTAAAGGGACAATGCGTGAGTAAATCTATTTAAAATATGCATTTTTAAATACTCATTTACCCCCACATTTGAGTGCCTAACAGCTTGATATCCTCCATCTTTGTCAAAGGGAGATCATTGGAACCTTTAAGAGTCTTTCTGGATCCAGCTGCATATTTGAGCTGGTCAAGACGGTTAACTAAGTATCTGTTTATAAGATCCTGAGTTCCTTTGTGAGGAACGTTAAAGCAGGAGAAAACGTCAGTGCAGAACTCCACCAATCAGATGTGCAGTACAGTGGCCAGACAGGAAACCACTCCTCATTTCAGGGCGCATGAATGACACTTCTATCATGATGTGCTAAGTCTTGTGGTCTGGTGATATTGAACTATTTGACCACAATTTCTACTGTGAGGTTTATAAATCGAGGTCATTTATCTTAGAAGGAAGGCCCATATATAAAATATGTTTCAGAATCACAATAGAATGTGGAAAATAGACAGTTTAAAAGAGAATGTGAATGCTTTCAGGTTACACTGTGACACTATAAATTGAAGCTGATATCATTATTTTTTTTCAATTATCTAGCGCTCTTCGATCTGTCTTTGCCTAAGAAGAAGATCAGAGATGAGAGAAGGAAGAAGAAAATGAGGATGATAAAAGTTGAATCTGAGGATCCCTGTGACACGCTTGTACCTCCCGACACCCCATCAGCTCCACCAGCAAATATTATCAACTCCCTGCCAGATACACCATCTACTCCGCTACCCAACGTCAAGGAGGAGTGAGTCTGGTGTCAGGAAAAATAACTACAGTTTGGATAGACGATTGCGCCTCTCATTCTATTATTATGACTGTTGTTGTTATTATTATTTCAGAGTTATTGAAGAGTGTCTAAGCAGCCCAGTTGCAGTTGAGGAAATAGTTGTCAGTTATTTCAGCTTGCTAGAAAACATCTTGAGGACAGAAGGTCCTGCCAATACTTCAGTGGTAAGTCCTAATTTCAGTCTGCATACACGTTTTAACAATTCTCACATGTCCCCAGAGATTTTAACACCATCATTTCATTTTAACCCCTCAGTTGGAGGAGAAAGTTCAAATATGGCAGTCGTCTCCAGCAAGTTCCATCAACGCCTGGTTTTCTTCAGCCTCGTGCTGGTCTGACTTGGTTCTTCAAGGCCTGCAATTTCTTGCAGGAGAGACTAAAGGTAAGTAGTAGTGGCCACAGGTCACTCACACTAAACCATGTTTTTCCCACCTTTCCATCTCATGTTGGAATCTGCTGTTTGTTAATCAGATGGCATGATGGCACTGCCCAGTGGCTTTTCTCCATTTGTGGAATTTGCTGATGAATCTCAACAGTGGCGGTGGATTGGTAAGGACATTCACATGCTGGAATGCCTGACTTGAAGTAGTGCTTGGTGTTAATGGCCTTTAGCAATCATCCTTAACATTCACAACCTCTTTTAGGTCCCACTCAGGATACAGAGAAGGATTTGAGTGCACTCTGTCAGTTGTGGTTGGACTCCAAAGATTTCATTGTAAAGGTAAAAATATTTTACACCAAAATAACAAAAACAGTTTGTACAATGTAGTGTTTATATGTATATATCTGCGAGAATATTTAAAAAGGCTTTTTATCTTCAATAGACAGAAAATGAGGACACGTTGGAGATGACCTCTCCCACTCCACGACTGTAAGTTTCAGTAATTGATGATATTAGTTCTAATTTAGTAATTGTCTCAGGCTTGTTTCTTGGAATATTGTGATATTCAATTTATTCTTAAGAAGTGTAACGTCTCTCTTTCCATTCAGTTCAACTGATTATGTGGTGCGGCCCAGCACTGGAGATGAGAGACAAGTGTTCCAAGTCCAGGTTTGCCTTTGATGCTGCAATGTTTATAATAATCCGCATAAGTGCCCTGACATGACCGCGCTATAGTCCTCATACTTTTTGGTGTTTGTTTTTTCAGGAGCAGCAGCGATACAACCAGCCACACAAGGCTTTCACATTTAGGATGCATGGCTTTGAATCTGTGGTGGGTCCAGTTAAAGGAGTGTTTGATAAGGAGATGTCACTCAACAAAGCCAGGGAGCACACACTGCTGCGCTCAGACCGACCACCATACGTCACCATTCTCTCTCTGGGTTAGGACATCTCTTCTACTGGACTTCTTTGTTGTGGGGGATCCACTGCTTTAGCAGCGAAGCCGTTCTCATGACATCTGCTTGCTTTTTTTTCTTTTCTTTTCTTTTTCTAGTACGGGACGCAGCAGCCAGATTACCCAACGGAGAAGGAACGAGGGCAGAGATCTGTGAACTGCTGAAGGACTCTCAGTTTCTTGCTCCAGAGGTCACAAGTGCACAGGCATGAAAAGAGCTTTACATTTTTTGTATTTCCTTCATTCAGCTTATTTTGACAGTGTCCCTGGTTGTTTGTCATAATTACAGAAGACTTCTTTGTTTTGTTTGGTCATTTTACCACTTTTCAGAGGCAGATTTTGCTAGAAGCTGTTGCCTTATAGTGACATTTGCTGTGAATAAGGAGCTTTGCTTTCCATTTAGGTGAATACAGTTGTCAGTGGGGCTCTGGATAGACTTCACTATGAAAAAGATCCCTGTGTGAAGTATGACATCGGCCGCAAACTGTGGATTTACCTGCACCGCAATCGCAGCCAGGAAGAGTTTGGTAAGCAGCAAAGCTTAATCACAAATCACATGTTTGTGCTTCATGAAGCTCCCAACACATTTTAGGAGACATGAAGGTGAGATTTGCTCAAAGAGGATGCAGGGGCCGCATTCATGCAGGCTTAAGTGTGGACATTATCACAAGAAAAATGGGCGTTTACTAAAATCTTGTGCAATGTTTTGGTTGGTTGGTTTGCTGGCACTTTTCCCTGTCTACTTGTCCATGAAGTGTTACACATTAACACTCTTTATGCCCTTTATTGCACTTGTTGTCTTCAACTCAAGTAGCACTAACTGGTCTGTTTCCTGCTTTGTTCTGCTCCAGTTGTGTGCAGGAAGGACATTAAACACTGAGCCAAACCAAATGAACTTTAACTACTTTCATCACAAGATATTTCATTAATCAAAGCCCCCTCAGTGCCATTACATACACTTTTTAATTGGTTGTTTTAAAATCTGACATGCCAAAATGGAAAGTTACTTAATCACCGAGCAGTGAGGGAAAAAAAAGAACATAATTATTTATTCTTTGTTTTCTTTGTTCCATCCAGAGAGGATCCACCAGGCTCAAGCTGCAGCTGCAAAAGCAAGAAAAGCTCTACAGCAAAAACCAAAACCAGCAGCTAAACCTGTGAGTCTGCTGCCTTCATTTCACTACAGAACAACACTGTGGAGGAAAATGACATTACTTCCTGCTGTTTTCGGTGTGTTGTGTATTATGTCTTTATATCTTAAAGCTGGAGCTTTTTATGAATGTTTGTCTTTATGGTTTAGAAGTCTGGAAGCAAAGACGGAGGCAACAAAATTGCTGGATTTCTGGAAGCAGGTCAGGATATAGGTTCTAATCCCATGTCACCAATCCCAACTACACCCACTGCGAACACACCTGGAACCTCGAAATCACCCTTGCCCTCTGTAACTACTACACCAACAAAGACTGGAGTCCCAGATACAATCAAAACCAGCCCAGGGTCAGCCTGCTATATGATATTATTTATTTTTTGCATTTATACTCTACATAAAATTATGATTAATCTATGCAAATTCAAATCAACTCATCTGTTGCTTCTGTTCCTTCTTGCACTCCTAGTGTTCTTCTTGTGTCCCCTCCTTCATTGCCCCAACTGGGAACCATCTTGCCCACAAGTCAGGCTTGTCCACCAGCTTCGCAGCCAGTCACATCTCAACACGCAGCTCGTATAGTGAGTCACCTGGCGGCAGGCTCCCTCCCACAAGTTCGGGTAGTTCCTGCTCAGCCTGGTCTGGGTTCACCAGCAGGAAGTCAGCAGGCCACACTGGTACATCAGACCCCTCATCAGATCCGGATGCCAGTGTCAGTGGCAGCAAAAGGAATTTCGCAGGTACCCAGAACAACTAATAATTTAAAAAATAAACTATTGTTTGTTGCAAGTGTACAATTAATTATTTCTTTTTGTTATGTATGTCAACAGGCAGTGGTTTCTGTGCCTTTGAGAAGTCAGCCTGCCAGCAGTCCTGTCCAGGGTCCAACTACGTTGTCTGTGTCAGCTGTAACTGTGACCAAGCCTCAAACCGGATCACCTGGTAGCCCAGCTAACAACCCTGCTTCTCCAGCTGTGCTGCAAGGAGTCACCTCCCCAAACATCAAACAGGTGGAGCATTTTATTTTAACTGTACGTATTTGGGCATTTGGTTCGTCTACCCTGCAGCACCTTTTCTGAACAGCATTAACCTGCAACCCGGTCTCCTCCAGGCTAGTAGTTTAATTTTTTTTTTAAATTTTTGTTGCACAGCTGTGGATTGTATGGGGGAGATGTTCCCTGAAATGTCAAGACTTCCAGATACACGGATAAATAAACACATTTAATTCCTTCAAACCTAGGTGCAAAAACAATGGTTTAGCGTTCCAGAATAATCTAATTCAGTCCTATAAATGAAGATGATGGCAACAGAAAAAAATCCTTGAATTGGTCACATGATTTATTAGCTGGTGTTTAATCTTTTTTTTTTCTTTTAATAATCAGGTGTCCATCACAGGACAACTGGGAGTGAAGTCTACAGGTGCAGGAATTCCTATTACGGCTACAAACCTTCGCATCCAAGGAAAAGATGTCCTACGTCTTCCGCCGTCCTCCATAACCACAGATGCTAAAGGCCAAACAGTGCTGCGAATCACCCCAGACATGATGGCAACGCTCGCCAAATCCCCAGTTACAACCGTCAAGCTGACTTCTGACTTTTTGGGTTCAGCCTCCACAGGCGGCAAGAGCATATCGGCCACTCTTCACGTGACTCCACCGCACCCTTCACCTTCTTCCGTGTCTAGTTCTGCATCCTGTACAGGGGAAGCACAGACCACTAAAGCAGGACATGTTGCTTCCACCTTGTTAAAGGCTGCAGGAGACACAACCATTCGTTTGATGCCCACCTTGGCTGTCACTGTGGCTGACCAAAAATCTAGGACCTTCTCCACCGTGTCCTCACCTGACAAGACCAGTGCCACCATTCGGATAATGCCAGGCCTGGGTGTAATTCCACAGAAAGCGGGCCAGACCATCACAATGACAACCACCACTGGCAGCAAACCTCTTACGGCGACTACATGTGCTAATGTGGTGACCATGGCTGCAAGTGTTGTGGCCGGTGCTAAAGGGATCAACGTGGCTTCTGGAGCTTCGGGGTCGCCTCTGACGCTAGGAACAGCCACAGCTACCGTGCGACAGGTCCCTACTACAGTCGTCCCTACACAAACGGTTAGAGAAATATTAATTCTTACAGTGAATATCTTTAGCAAAGAGAAGTCATCAACCAGCAACCAGTTTGGAGATGTGCTGTATTCATCAGTTTGTTATAGCTTATTCTAATGGTAATTTTGAATTTGCCATTACTTACACACTTGCTTGAAGTGTATTGTACAAACATCAGCAAAAGAGTGGGTATGAATCACACTATTTGTTCTTTGACAACATTGCAGGGGAAGCTACCTGCCCGGATCACAGTGCCCCTCTCTGTCCTCAATCAGCCCCTGAAGAGCAAGAGCGTTGTGACGACACCCATTGTGAAAGGCAGTCTGAACACAAAGTAAGGCTGCAATGATTTTAGATTCTTCACTTTATGTCGTGAGACCTGATGCTCTGAGATTTAACCTTATTTCAACAGTTTGTGTGCTTTGTTTATATTGTAATGGCAGAAGTACAAGTTTTGGTGTTGCTTGATATATATTTTTATACATCTGTCCTACAGCTTTACATTGGGCTTGAAGACTAACGTGTTTCTGTCCTTTCCCTCTCCTGAGCAGCATCAGCAGCCTGGGCAGAAACATCATTCTCACCACCATGCCTGCTGGCACGAAGCTGATCGCAGGAAACAAACCAGTCAGTTTTGTCACAGCTCAACAGTTCCAGCAGCTTCAGCAGCAAGGACAGGCCACACAGGTTATTGTTCTGATTTTTTTCCCCCTATTTTACAGCATGTTTAAGGATAATCTGTACATTAAGTCAGCTCAGATGAATACAGAGCATCGTCTGACTTTTTTTTTTTCCCCCCTTCAGGTTCGGATCCAGACTGTTCCAGCGCAGCAGGTTCAGCAGCACATTGCAACAGGCTCCCCGAAATCTGTTTCAACAGTTGTGGTCACGACAGCTCCTTCAAAGTGTGCACCCGATACTCCACCGGCTCTGCAGCAGTGATCTCGTCCTGTCAGCCTACAATGACTCATATGTCAGGGGTGCTACAGGTGCCAGAATGAAGCCCCCACCCCCCAAATATTTATCAGTTGTTTGACTTTTAGTTCTTTTTGCAAGCTGGAAAACAGCCAGAAATATAATTGTTCCCCAGAAATCCTGTTAGTCTGTTTAGTTACTGTTTTCACAGTTACGCTGAAAATTGTTAGAATGTATCACAAGAATATTCAGCCTGGTTATAATTTTTCCTTAATTACAAAATGTTTGTGGTGAAACGGCAACTAAAAGTGCTAATTCGTAATATATACGAGTTGTGATTTGTTAAGATATTTTAATGTGTTGTATTTTATATGAAAGCAGGCCATACACTCACTATATCATCAGTGTTTTACATTAATATATACAAACATAATACATTTAAATTACAGATTTTCATTTTGTCTTTTTTCAAAACAAATCCTCTCAATATAAAAAAAATTTATTCAAAGAACCATAAGCATGTTTTCACTCTTCATCTGACTCTTCCAGCAAAGCTTTCTGGGAGTTTGATTCGGAGGATGTGTTACGCATTCCAATCTCTATGTCCCTTCCCTTCGCTGAGAACCGCACCACAGTCCTATTGGAACAGAACACAGGGGAAAGTACATGACTAACTATGAAAACACTAAGCAATTCAATCCCAAAAAGTTAGCTTTCAACAAGCTTACAAAATGTTTAGGAAGTGGTTTGACATGATGCTTCGTCATTGAAACCTTCACCTAAAGTCTTCAGCTATTCTGAACTTTAAAGTGACATACACCCATCATTTCAGAACAAAACACACCGGCTAAAATGATAAAAATTCTGATCAAGTTACATTTTTACTGGCAATAATAACTCGAGTGTCTCACAAATGCAGGTGCACATCAGTTTATAGCACTCCCATGCTATGACATATTACCTGCTTTACTTAGTTCTGTTTTCTAACCTAGTCTGTGCAAACCACTACCATTTGCAATTCAAACATTACACTACTGATTTGTTTGTTAAATTTGTAAAGGACGAGACACTTACAGCCAGACTACAGTTGCAGTGCAAGTGACTAAAAGCAGGGCCACGGCTAAATGCCAGCAGAAGCACATTGTGACAAACATGACGTTGCCGTGGTCGGTCAAGTTCCAGTCCGGTCCACTCAGGGGGTAAAGCACAAATCCAATCTGAAATGACAAAAATGTGATGAAGAAGCAACCTGACTATGATTAGTTTAAAAAATGTAAAGAGCAGTTGTGATGGGTAAATTTTAACTGGTCCTGAAAAGCATTTGGAAATGAATGGAATCTACTGGTTGTCTAGAAAATGTGATTATGATCACAATAAGTAAGTAAATGCTTTATAAAGTGGTGTTGGTCCTTTTAGGTATTATTTTAGTATTTAGGTAGAACGGAGGTGCACAAGAAGGTTCCTGGATCAGTTCTCCAGGGGGTTTTCTATATGTAGTTTGCACCATCCAAAGACATGCTTGTTTGGTTAATTGGAGATTCTAAATTGGCTGCAAGTGTGTGTGGTGTCTCAAGGTGATGGACTGCCTCTGATCTTATGTTAGATGTGAGAGGCTGAATTGGATGAATGGATCTTTTGCGGTTGCTAGGGGCATTAAGAAGGTGTTCTGCGTCAAGATCTTGTTTAGCTAATCACCTGGTAGAACCATGAGCCCTGCAGGATGAACATGGAAGCTCCAAACAGCTCTAAAATAATGTTGTCCCTTATGAACACTTCCAGCATGATGCTGGCTGATCCACCGAACACCGCCACCAGGAGCAGGGAGTGGATGTGAGCGTCCAGAAGCGGCCGATTGTGCACATGGTAGTAGAACAGAAACCCTGTGTGAAAAAGAGTCAAAGAAAACCGCTTAAATACATGTTTGTGATCAGAAATTCGTGAAGGAAAGAAACTCGTACAACCAAACCCTGGCATTTATTTATTTTATATATATATATATATATATATATAAAATAA